>OY294048.1:45030786-45229848 GCA_958510825.1 Brachypterus glaber | reverse complement strand
AATCAAATTTTATAATTTTAACTGCTTAATGTTTATCAAAAAATTCACCAGATAACTTATTATTATAACGTTTGGACTTTTTAAAGATGATCTTAGTAATAAAACACATCTAAACCTAGGTTGGTAAATAATAATAAATCTAAAGAAATAGGACTTTTTTTGTTTTAATTATTAATGATAATTTAAGTCTCTCCTATGATGGATCTATAAAATATATATCAAAAATTGTTCTTTAAGAAAATTAAGTTACTGCATTTAATTTGATCTAATTTTAATCTAAAAGTGTGAGGACAAACTCTCTATCAGTCTGGAAAAACTGTCAGGATTTCACTCAGTTTTTCTCCTTCACTCAAATTCGATGTTTATGAAATGTTTGAGTTTGTTATTTGAGTTGTCAAATAGCATTGCATTTAATTAGCTTGATACATCTGACAAATGACAATACCCTACTGATATGAAAATACAAAGAATCACTATAAAAATAATAAATGCTATACTTCGCTGAATCTGAATCCCAGGTTAGTTTGACTCGGTCAGATCGCATTTCGTTCCTAACCCCAAAGAAGTGATGAAAAGTGTCAAATCACTTTTTTGAGGCTAGAAACGAAATGCGATATGATCGAGTCAAACCAACAGCGGATTCGGATTTAACGACTCCAAAAACGTAGAGCAATGTTTGTAGAAAAAAATTGTTTTATCCAATACATACAGATAATAAGACAATTACCAGCTTTATTTTAAATAGATAAACTCAATAATAACCCCCGCGTGGCTTTTACTTTATTGAGTGGATAATTATTTATTTTACCTACTCAACTGTCACTTGTCAAATTATTTTCTTGTAAATGTCATTAAAATATTTAATAAAAATATGAATTCCTAAGCTATGGCTATGGCTATGGCACTCATGGGTAAACCGATATTGCCCTCTCGAAAATTAACCTGCTTGGCTGACGCCTTGCAGGTTAATTTTCTCATGGGCAATATCTTACTTTACCCACTAGTACCATAAATAACTATTATTTTTTTTAAATAAAAGCGTCTCATGAGATTATAAGACTATATTTTACTATATCCGCATATTATTTTATTTAAGAATATCTTTGTCTGTGTATAAAGCAATAAAAAGCATAATAACGATCTACCGTAAATTTATAAAGTATTAAAAAACAATTGCAATGTATTAACGAATAATTCTCGTTAATCATTGTTGAACGTGCTGGTCGTTACCGAGGGTTTATAGATGACCCTTCCTGGAGTATCTCCGATAATAACCCCAGATAACACCCGGATAATCGCGCGATCTCATGTACAATCATAACAGTTCTTGATATAATAGTTCTTGATATAATATTACGGCCAGGATTATAACCAAACAGTGCATTTTGCACTTTATATTTGAAAATAAGCTGGTCTCTAATTGAAATTTGAAGGGTACATTGTAAAAAGCAGAGTGTTTTTTTTATTGTACCAAGAGTGCCAAAAACTACACAACTTATAAATAATTTAATTACCCTATGAAAAATGACCAATAGAGAACAGAAGAAATTTTCTATTGGTTTTTTTGAGGTTTGTACTCGGTTATTGAACTGGTATATACCAATACAGACCAATAGAAAACGACTTACGTAAGTCGGTTTCTATTGGTAAACTCCAATATAGACCAGTACAATAACCGAATACAAACCGAAAAAAAAACCAATAGAGACTCGAAAAACGTATTATTGGAAATTACCAATACAATCTTGTGTAAGTCGTTTTCTATTGGTTTATAATGGGCTTTCCAATAAAATAACCGATAGAGACCAATACAGACCAATAGAGAGGCATACAATGTATCTTATTGGAAATTACCAATATAATTTGTAGAAGTTGGTATATTGGTTTATATTGGATTTTACCGGTACAATAATGTACCAATACGGACCAATAAAGATAAAATGTATCTTATTGGAAATTGTAGGGGAAGGTTCAACGACTAGTGCCAAAGCCAAAAAGCTTTTTGCCAAAAAATTTATATCTTTGTAAAATATAAATATTTCAAAATAATTTTTCCATTGTCGTAAACTTCAAACCTTTGTCTATAAATAGCTGTAGTTAAAAATTTTATAAAATAAATATTTAATATTTTTTTTTGCTGTTTAAATCACAGGCTGCAAAATGGCTGAATCAGCCCCAGAGCGAGGCAGATTCAACCCAGACAAGGGGCAGTTTCAAACATAAATAATATTAAAAGTTTTTATATTGGTATTTGCCAATAAATATAATATAAAATATGAACCAATAGAAAAAATATTTTTTTTTTATTGGTACTTACCAATAAATATAATATCAAATATAAAACAATACAAACCAATAGAAAAAAAAAAGTTTTTTTTATTGGTATTTACCAATAAATATAATATCCAATACAAACCATTAGATACCAATTGGTATTAATATTATAATATAAAAAAAAATATTTGAAAAAGACCAATACGTATTGGTCTGTACAGACCAATAAGTGTTTGTATTGGTATGTGCCAATAAATATAATATAGATATTTCGACAAATATGAACCAATACAAAAAAGAAGGTTTTTGTACTGGTATTTACCAATAAATATAATATCCAATATAAACCATTAGATACCAATATAAAAAAAATATTTGAAAAAGACCAATACAGACCAATAAGTTTTTGTATTGGTATTTACCAATAAATATAATATCGATATTTCGTCAAATATAAACCAATACAAAAAAGAAGGTTTTTGTACTGGTATTTACCAATAAATATAATATCCAATATAAACCATTAGATACCAATATAAAAAAAAATATTTAAAAAAGACCAATACAGACCAATAAGTTTTTGTATTGGAATTTACCAATAAATATAATATCGATATTTGGTCAAATATAAACCAATACAAACCAATACAAAAATAAGGTTTTTGTATTGGTACTTACCAATAAATATTAAGTCCAATATAAACCATTAGATACCAATATATATTAAAAAAAATATTTAAATAAACCAATACGGACCAATAAGTTTTGTATTGGTATTTACCAATAAATATAATATCCAATTTAAACCAATACATACCAATAAAATAACATATATTTTGGAAAAGAACCAATACAGACCAATACGTTTTGTATTGGTAATAACCAGTAAAAATTTTTTCCAACACAGACCAATATAAACCAATAGAGTTTAATTTTAATACCAATAAAGACCAATAAAACCAATAGAGACCAATAAAAACCAATACAAATTTCTATTGGTTTGTATTTGATTTCTATTGGTCATTTTTCATAGGGTAGCTAATATAATAAGGTAATCTTATTTTAAATTTGTGATAATTACACTTGCAATCCAGTGCGGAAAAGAGCCTCTTTCCGCACTTGTTAGAAAAATAACTATTTTCAGGTCTGTATAACCTAAAAAAGCCAATGTCAGTGCTTGTGGTATAAATGTAGACTTTAAGCGACAAGGCCCACGAGTGTTTTCAATAAACATTTCTGTTGAACTGCTAAAACGGCCAATGTTTGACTTAGTGTATGCGTTCAAAATTTTTGACATTGGCTTTTTTAGAACTAAGCCACAGAATTATATAAATACCTAACCTTTAATTATAACACAGCCAAAAAAAAAATATCACACTCCAGAGCTCTAGAGTTTAGACCAACGCATTTTTGTATTTTTAGGGTCGCTGAAACCGAATCTGATCTCAAAATTGCTCCATCAGATCACAATTTTTTTCTACACTTAAAAAAAGAATGTGAAAATTCCTTAAATTCAGATGTTTTTAAGTGTAGAAAAAAATTGTGACCTGATAAAGCAATTCTGAGCTCAGATTCGGTTTCAGCTACCCCGAAAATATAAAACTGCGTTACTCTAATCTCTGGCACATGAAATTTTTTTTGGATGGCTGTGCCAGAGACTAGACCAAAGTATTTTTATATTTTCGGGGTCGTTGAAACCGAATCTGACCTCAGAATTTCTCCATCAGATCACAATTTTTTTCTACACTTAAAAAACGGTGCATTAGTTCCGTAAATTCAGATGTTTTTAAGTGTAAGAAAAAAGTGATCTGATGAAGCAATTCTGAGGTCAGATTTGGTTTCAGCGACACAAAAAATATAAAAATGCATTGGTCTGGTCTCTGGAATATGATTTTTTTTGTGTGGCTGTGTAAAGGTTAGGGAACGTTCAAGTTTTACGTAACGCAAAATGTACCAAAATTCATACACTTCATACCACGGTTCTCGCGTTATTCAAGGCTGTAGAGATTTCATATTTTGGCTACCCCCCCCCCCTAATACACCCCCTATTAAGTGGGGTAGTCAAAATATGAAATCTCTATAATCTATAATAACGCGAGAACCGGGGTATGAAGTGTATGAATTTTGGTACAATTTGCGTTACGTAATACTTGAACATTCCCTTAGTTATTTATCCAATTTCCTAATACATCTAGTGATTTTAACAACGCAGTTTATTCTTAGAGTCAAAATGTACTTTGTAACTATAGAGGAAAAACATAGAAATTGTAAAACCCAATCTTATTATGGTGCTCCATAATAGACTACTTTTAACCATAGTGGCGCCTTCGCCAAAATTATAATTTTTTAATTAAAATTTAAATTCACAAAGTCTAGTCCTAGAGAGTAGCCGCTTTATAAAACAGGCAAGCAGCGTCTCAGAGCATCCAGGGTATCTATTCGGGCAGAGACAAACATTTCCGAGGCACTACTATAGCATAAAGGCATATCCAGAAGCTTGCATAATTACATAAAACATAAGAATGCGATGCCGTGATTGGCTTACAAGATTCATGGCGGCCCATCAAGCCAATCACAGCATCGCATTCTTATGTTTTATGTTATTATGCAAGCTTCTGGATACGCCTTAACTCGCTTATTCATTGTCCAATTTTAAAAAATCAGTTTTAAATACAAAGTCTTTTTAAGCCCTATATAAAATATTATATACAGTTTGTTCTACAGTTTAACATTTTGGAGATACAGACTTTCAAACTTTATTAAATTATGCAACACGCAGGTGTATTAAAGGTTGCCTATTCACACAACTTCCGTTTTTATAAAGTTTCAAATTAGTTGCGATGTTTTGGTAAGGTACTTGCAACTGTTCATTTAGTTTGATAATTATAATTATGTTGTATAATAAACCTTATTTACACCTACTTAATATTTTTATTGCGTATTAAATAGCATGTCTATGACACATTAAATTTGTTTTAATTTATATTATTATTCTCGCCTTTTCCTAAAAATATATAAATTATCACTTATTTAGTATGTTAATATAGGATCTAGGCGACAAAGAAAAAAACTTATGTAATATGGAAATTTTCCTTATATCATACATTTTGGCACAAAATGGAAGTGTAAGATGGGAGTTAATCCATCACTTTTTGCGATATTTTGCTTAATATTGGTAGCACGACAAAACATATTGTTGTAGTCAAGGACAGAAATTTTTAATTTTAAACAAAATTATAAAAATATTAATTTATTATTCCATCAATCTATTTTCTAATTATCGTACATAGTGAATAATAAATTAATATTTTTATAATTTTGTTTAAAATTAAAAATTTCTGTCCTTGATAATTCTACGCCTAACCACTCGTTAGTGGTACTATTTGCTTGAGACACACAAGTCTTCAACTTGCTACCATTCAAAGTCTCCAGAGTAGTAGAGGTATGAGTAGTTGTCTACATCTAGCAATAGATGGCGCACAAGTCTACATTAATCTAATGGCTATATTCCTTTTGCGAATAAAGTCTAAAACCGTTTTCTTAATCGGCGTGCAGAGTTGACTCTTGGTACTGAAGAGGCAGCCCGAAACGGTCAGTCTACCATTATCACTCTGTACGATGATTAGAAAATAGATTGATGGAATAATAAATTAATATTGTTGTAGTATTATGGGAGGCATAGCGTAGTGGCTAGCGCGTGCACATAACAAGCCTACTAGCTTGAGTTCGATTCTCACTGGCGCCGATTCGCCTTTTTCAGGTAATTGATAATTGAAATTTGGCGATGGCGAAAAGTTAATCGGACACTCCTTATAAACTCGAAAGTCAGTATAAGCCGGTGGTTCCCTCTACTACTAGCCCACACAAGTCCTGGACTTAGAGGGTGCTTAATTAAGTAGAATAGTACGAGGTTAAACTAACATGTAATGTAATGGAATTATTTTATTTTTTTTTATTTTACCTTTTTAAAAATATTTTCTTCCTTGAAAAAAAAAAAAATGTTTAAATATGATATTTTTTTTGAGAGTTGTTTTTTCCTTTTTTAAATTTTAATAACCCTTGTTTTATCAGGTGAAATTCCAAATCTTTGCAAAGGGACCCCATTCTCCGAATTATTTAAGCAAAAGGATAGGAATAGCAGACCTTTGCTAGAGGCTCCGTGACTTTTATCGTCAAACCGCTTGATATAAGAAAAAAACAACAAAAATTTATATGAAATTAAATTTTAAAATATTCTTTAAATTTCAATTTTTTATTTTCCGAAAATATTTTATTGATTTTTTTTGCTAAATCATGGCTGCTACGTTTTTTTCAACATAAAAATTTTAAAAGCGCTATAACTTCTAAACAAAGAAAGATAGGACCTAGGTTTATAAGAAATTAAATCTACTTTTCATTGCCAATGTTTGTAAAGAGGCTAATAACTGTGGTTTTCTGTAAATTTTAACTATTTGTTTCCGACACCTGATTTTTTTTTCATAAATTGTTTAAACACACCTAAAGAAGTAATTTAGGCAAATATAGAAAAAATCGTGTAATTTCAACTTCAAATGCATTTTTAATCCTACAGTATTACAACAAGAGTACCTTTTTTATGTATTTTGATCTGAGAAATTATACTTTAATAACAAAATCTCAAACAAGTTACACAGAAAAAGTTTGGGATGAAGAACTGATAAGGCCTCCCGTTTCGCACATCCCTGGTAAAAATAAGTAAATGGAAATAACATAAGAAGATGGGCCTTATTAAGATTAGTTTACGTACAAAACCTTGTTGCTATATCTCAAAGGGTTCCTGAGTTTTTAAATAAAAACCGAATTTTTTTAGCCATTTTCAAAGAGGCTTACGACTCATTTTTAGATATAAAATAGCGTGAGTTCGATTCTCACCGGCGCCGATTTGCCTTTTCCAGTTAATTAATAATTAAAATTTGGCGAAGGCGTAAGTGAAGCGGTCACTCCCTATAAATTGGTTCGAAAGTCAATTAAAGCCGGTGGTTCCCTCTACTACTAGCCCACACAAGTCCTGGACTTAGGGGATGCTTAATTAAGTAGAATAGAACGAGGTTAAACAAAAATTTATGTATTTGGCGTTTTATATTTCACCCAGTACTACACAATAAAATTTTAGTTTAGAATACTTAAAAAGAATGTTACATAAAAAAGTCCATTTCTAATGCAGTATAATGCAGTTTTAAGGAAGAAAAATTAGTACAATAAATCCCAAAAGTAATTAATATCCTACAACTGCAAAAGAAAATGTAATTATTTAAAGTGTAAACGTGTAGTCGCAGACAAATACTAAACAAAGCAGAAATTTCGTGGTAAAATGGGCAGACATATGTGTGCCTGTTTAGCTTCTACAGACAAGTTTACATTTGTGTTTTACTCAATTAGGACAGGATTCCTATGTAGAAATTTTGCGATTTTTTTAAATTTAGATTGAAAATGTAAATCAATCTTCTTTACTCAAAAATTACTTTTATAACTACCCATATTTGGAACAGTAGAGAAAAACTAATAAAAACTCCATAAGTATTAATTATGATATAAGTAATGCTTAAGTATAAGGTTTGGTTTTGATCTGTGAAACTATTGCCTATACACTGAGATAAATTTTTACATCCACGTGCATGGGTAATTTATTTGCAGCTGCTGCTGATGTGAATTTACACTCGAAGCGTTAATATAAATGCGGTGTGTATTATATTTTTACATCCAGTGTGTAAAGTTTACAGCAACGCGTAAATATACTTTTTACCTAAAATCCTTCAGATTATTAAAAAAAAATAGAATAACCTTTTTGTTATTTTTCTATTTATAAATAGTGTTTTAAAGAAAAACTACACAACAGAAAAATAAAACGTATATTCTTAATCATCCCTACAAAAAGTACCAATATAAAATATAAACAGAAAACATACACAAGTCTTAACAACTCAAAATTTGCAGGCCAGTGTTACCGCCTAAAAAAGTAAAATATTATAAAATGTATGTTTTAAGGATATTGTATTAATCACACTTTTTAAATATTTACTTTTAATCACCACTTACCAATTATTTCTTTGAAAAATCTAGCAGACACAAAATTATACGTACGCTCTTACAAACGTAAACAATTATAATGGTCGACAGCTACCAGGCTCGATGAAGCAGGAATTCTGGCTTCTCGAGTCACGTGACTAGCTTAACGCCCGCTATTGGCTGGCTTGTACATCAAAAGTGTAATTTTTACACTTCGGGTGTATTGTTGCTAAAGGTATGTTTATAAAAATACACTTTCTTGAGCTCCGAGTATATTGTTGCAGAATGTATGGATGTAAAAATACACACTTTAGGTCAAAATCACCTCACGTGTGTAGTATCACATCAATGTTAATGTACCTTTATATAAAGGTGTAAAATTTACACATTTATAGAGTGTATTTTTTTACACCTTTTCAATGTAATTTCTTTTAGTGTAGATTATATGAAAGTTGAGCTAAAAAGAGATCAGTGTGAATATATTATATTATTTAAATAGAATCTATAATTTATTTGAGGCGTATATATATTTATAGTATTATTAATTTGAGCCATTTCGCCTCAATGACTATTTATATCGTAAAAATCTAAAACAGAAAATAAAATTAAAATGTTCTTATCAGGCGCACCTATTTCTAGATGCGCTGGTAAGGTATTGCGTTTAAAATAATACTTATCTGTTATATCTTCTTTACCTAAAAAATATTATTAGTCAATACCTTACCAAAGTTTAAAAATTTTGCCTAAATAAAAAGAATTTTCAATAAAATTCTTGATAAATCGTTAAAATAATTAAAAAAGAACGAAAAACTGAATAAAAGTTAACTTCTAACGTTTCGGGATCTAATCTGATCCCGTTTTCAAAGAAAATTATTAGTTTTGAAAGAATTTGTGCAATATTTGGCTTTATCAATCAAAATATGACAAATGTCAAAATATGTCATTTCGAGGTAATTGAAACAAAGCCACCTGTAACAATAAAAAAGGTGTAGAGAAATTAATTTGGAAAAGGAGTTTTTGTTGAAAACGTGTAGAGAAGTTAATTTGGAAAAAACTTTTATTGAAAAGAGGGCAAAGTTAAGTTACCGCGTAATACTTCATCATTAAGTATTGGTGTCCAAATATTAGATAAAGATGAAGAGCATTCGCTAATACAGTTATCTCTGCATAATTTTATGAAAATTGATTCTTTTAGCTTTGATATAAATAGTCATTGAGGCGAAATGGCTCAAATTAATAATACTATAAATATTATATTATTATAATAACTGTTTTCAAATAAAACTTAAATTATTATTTCCGATATTAAACAGTTGTTATTTATGTTTATTCATAATTCAAAGGGTTATTTAGATTTTCAATTAAATTACGGAACTCTACATTCAAATTACTATGTGAATGTGTATGTGAATATCAATGAAATTAATGCAATTACATTAAAATGTTTGTGACATTTCACTTTAAAATGGACCTTTTAAGCCTTTTAAGCTGATAAATAAATATCCAGAACAAGAAACAATTTAAATATCTAATTTTTATTGTTTACCAGTGGCAATCAATTTATAGCGATAAATATGCTATCAACATTTTTTTAGCCATTAATACATTTGTAGGATTTAAGGATCTTTGTTGCCAGTATACATAAAAACGTCAAAAAAAGCTATCATTTATTTTGTAACGATATAAATCGTCACTTTGTAATATAGCAAGGGTTAATTAAACTATTCGTTTACTTACGTTATAATTTATGTTTATTTTGTATATAAATAGTTACGTACGTACAGAACTATTTTGTATCTGGGACTATTTTGTAGCAGGAACTGAATTCTAACCATATGAGTCTCTATTCCATAGTTCTACCTGAAAATAACATAAAGAAAACATAATTAGAATATGATTTTTAATAATAAAGAATCATATGACTTATTTCTCTATAGTGCATTTGTCTATGGACTTACCTGGTTTTTATATGTTTCAGAGTCTATTGAGGGTTGGATTTCACTGGCTTTCATCTGTAGCTTGTTTCTCCTGGAAAGTTTCGTATGCTTATTCCTTCGGGATAATCTAGAATTTGTTAAAAATAGTTTGCTGGAACTGCTCACTTAGATTCAGTATTTTGTTTATACTTAGTTCACAGGACACTTAGTATTCTGTTCGTATTTTTATTAGTTTTGCTGATAAACAATGTATTGTTTATATTTGTTTCTTAGAGTAATATTTTGAGGTTAGATATCACTAATACGGATTTATTAGGAAATATTCTTTTTGGTTATTATTTTGGTGTAGTTTTCGTTACCTTTATTAGGAATCCTATACGGTAAAACTGTAGTTGATAATGACTTGCATAGATGTCGCTAATAGTTCAGAAATAGGATTTTATTTACCTGAAGGGTTCATACTAGTGAATAAGGTCGATTTTCGCTCTTCTTGAAGCAACTCTGTACAATGGTGGTGTCATTTTGACGAGTGTTTATTTTCTGTAATCATCGAAGTAATCCTTCATGTATTTTTATTTAAAGTTAGTGAAAATGAATATTTAAACAATGCGGAAGATATTGTAACTGTTATTTTCTACAATTACGCATTTATAACGTTTCGATGGACATCGAAGACTTAGTATGACACGTAAGTTAAGTTTTTCTGTTTCTTAGAATATTTCTGAGATATAATTATTGTTTTAGCACCATTATTACTACATTACTAGACCATTAATTAATTACCATTTCTATACCATTAATATGGAATTACATTAATTTAAGTTGAAGTTTATTTTGGTATATTTGATATACAAGTTCTCCGCATGGAGTGATGTTCTGTTGGAACATGGTTTTGTAATTTTCGGCATAGATAAATTCTATATGACCGTCTAGCAGACAATTTTACATTGGACATAATTTTCAAAAGCATATTTTATCCCGGACAACATTTTCAATCGTACATTTTATCCTGGACAAAGTAGATGGGACAGCCTATATTTTTTTTTCTTTCATTTGAGAAATGAATTCATCAGCATAGGGGAGACTTGTACAGATGGAGACGATGGAATTCATACCTCATGGATTTTGCAGAAACCAGCTAAGTACTCATTCTGAAAACTTTTGAAAGCAATATTTCATATTTTTAAATTCTTTTATTTCAATATTCTTATAACTGTAAACTTTATCAGATCTGATATAGTATTGTTTAATACTATATGCCCTTCTGGCTTTTGTTCATTTTTAGGTACTTATTTTTTTTAAACATTTAATCTCATTTATTAATTATTAAATATCATACTTTTGATTAAATGATTTCTAATTTAAGCATGACTTCTATACACTGCAAGAAATGATTGCTGTTTACATACATTTCTTGGTGCTTGCTGAACTTCATGTTTTCTTTATACATTTAAGTCGAATGATTTCTGAATTTAGTAATTTTTATTAAGATTTCTTTAATTATATCTTAATATAATTACACATATTTTTTATATATATTAATACATTACTTGATGTGCTTTCATTAAGTTTATTTATAATAAATTTCTCAAATGAATTATCTTATTTTATTTAAGGGTTATATTTTCTCAAACTGAAAAGCTTAAGTATTTACACTAGGTTGTTACTTACCTAAAGGAGTAAAAGCTAAAGTAACTGGCGCCCCTAACAACATTAATCAATTCTTTCTATTTTTCCCTTGCCCATACCCATTGCTCCGCTGTCAAAACTAGCCGTTGGCAGTGAACGTATTAATTACGGTACAATTTATCAAGCAATTAGCACGTTTGCTAACAAGCGGCTCTTATGTGAGCCAGAAAATTTTTTCAAATAGACCTATGTCTCATATACGAGTCGACGATCTTGCTGTATTAAATGTGTGATACTTCATTTTAAAGCTCATGTTATTATTATTATTTTCGGAGTAAAAACATGGGAATTTTCGTCAAAAATTCTTGGCAGCGAACGTGTTATGCACAATAGTTTTAACACAATTTTATCCTAAAATATACCTTCTATCTAAATTATATTTTTAATATCTCGTATTTTTTTGCACTTCGGACATAAATTAACCGAACACTGTAAAAAGTAAACTTAATATTCAGTTACAAATGGATAGGAAATCGATTTATAGTTATTATCCAATACAATTGTACTTTAATTTTTGTTAAAAACAAGCAAAATTTCATGTCCGTCCTTAAATATTAAAGTATCCAACGAACTAATAACTCTTCTCTCTAGAGTAGGCATTTCATTAGTAAAAACTGACAAAAACGTAGCCAACATATACATTTGTCTGTCTTACTCGCACAGCTTTGTTCTAACAGAGACAACAATAACAGTTACTGGTAATTGTTATTGATCAGGCCTGAATATACCTACTATTTGTTTACAAACAAACCGACATGTTGGCGATACTTTATATTAACGGTATGCGTATTCTAGAGAGAAGAGTTGTTAGTTCGTTGAAAGTACGTGACTTTAGAACTATAGTGTTTGTAACAAAAATTAAAGTACAATTGTATAGGATAATAATTTCCGATTTCCTATCATTTTGTAACCAAATATTCAGTTTGCTTTATACAGTGAACAATTTTTTTATTTTTGTTTTTAATTTAATGGATTTACTCTGAACAAAAATTTTATGACAAAAAATTAGATTTGGAAAGAATTTGAACTAAAAGCTGGTTACAGAACATCATGCTGCTGTTAAGGACCCTTTTCACAAAAAACGAAACAATTACGTTAAAATGTATGTCAACATTTATCAAAAGGGTCGAACAACTTTAAAAGCATTTCATTGAATCAACGCCGGTTTCATAATAATTAGAACATTTTCGTATGCAAATTTTAACACATATTTTTAATATTACTTAGGTATATTATATACATGAAAAGGTCTGACATATAGTTGGTATATGCAATAACATAAAAAAGTATGTTTTAATTTAACACAGTTTACTCGCACACGGTCAAGAATACTTTATTTTCCTAATACATGTTGATTATGTAACGGAAAGGAATTATAAATTAAAAAAAGATATAATTTTAAAGTTTTGGGCTTAATTGGAAGAATATGTTTTTTTTTAAATTGCAGAATAATGAAAAGAAATATGAAAAACAGTTAAGAAAGTTTACTTCTTAAAAAAAAAATTATTAAAAATTCGTTAACAATTTTTGTGTTATAGTAAACGTGACAACAATGCTAACGTGCAAAATACCTCTATCTTATCTTGAAAAAAAAGTGACGTTTTGTTATTTATCTGAACATCAACTTAACTTTTGGAATGTATAATAAAAACACTGTACATTATTAATTAAATATATTTATTTAACACTAGCTTAAAATTCACTTAAGACTTTTTCATTTAAATAAAGGTATTTAACACGTCAAAAGCCACATTAAATTATTGGTCTGGGGTCATACTTTCCCATAGGACTGCAGGCTTTAGGTTATGCTATAACGTTGGAGTTGCTCGATTGCTTTAAAATATTATTAGTGTAAATACATACCTCAAAAACAACTTCATAATCTTACTCAAAAACTAGTCTGATAAGTCAAATACACATTGTGTCTTTTAAACCATGTTAAATCCGTAAAAATTAACAGCAAAACAACAAAATATATTTACAAATCTCAATACACAGCCCCTGCAGTAGAATTTATTTTTATTCTTACATGACATATTTCAAAATTCTTATTTAAAATAATTAATTAAAGTGTGTTCCAAGATGTAAAAAAGACTAACATTTTGGCAAATTATTTATTTTTTATGTCACTGCTAAGACAAGTCGTCCTATCTGCAAAAATTCGCTTTTTGAGATAAGCACACCATTGTATTGTTTTACACTAGCCCCATGTGCCTACTAAAAATAAATGTCCTAACTAAAACCTAAATCCTAAAAATTAGCCTAAGATGTTTGTCCTATGTGGAAAATTTTCAATGTTTTATAAATAAAATTGTCCTAACTAGTTTTTACTAGACGAATAAGTCAGGCCTAGGACTAACTTTACAGATCCTAGTAATTTAAATGGACTTTTTGGATCATTTTGTCCCAACTTTCTCAGATAGAACAAATGCATTTGGTATGAAAATTATTTTTCTGACAAAAAAATTATATTTTATTTTCAAAGGATATCACTTATTTTTTATTTAAAACAAATCATAACCCTAGCGACACAAATAAACTGTTTTATCATAAAATCTATTGTTGCCTTTTACACTGATAAACCAGTTTATCTGTGTCAACAAAATCAGTGCAGCATGATATTGTTCTCCGCATGAAAGAAAGTCTCCGACGTATGGGGGAGGAATCATTCGAGCTCTCTTCTTTCCCTCAAGAGCGTTATAAGAAGTGCGTGGCTATATCGGGCCTCCCAATTGCACACACATTCCAAACACATTTTCCTTAGCCACAGATCTGTGCGTCAAACTATAATTTTATACTATTTGTTTTATAAATATTGTAGTCACAATATTGAGTTAACATGGCAGCTGGGATATTAAAAAAAAAAGAAAACAATGCACGCTATATCGCTGCAGGGTGTACTATTTATTTACGACAAACATAAAAACTAATTAAAAGTAATGCACAGTATAAAATTTTAAATTATTATACTATTCACAGCTCGTAAGCTAGAATAGTATAATACGATATAGTTTGACGCACGGATCTGTGGCTACGGCAAATATGTTTGGAATATGTGTGCAAGTGGGAGGCCCGTTGTAGGCACGCAAGCCTTATAACGCTCTTGACGAAAAGAAGAGAGTGCGAATGATTCCTCCCCCTTTCGTCGGAGACTTTCTTTCATGCGGAGAACTAGACCTAGTTTTAAATTTATCAAAATAATTTAAAGACGTCCTGGAAAAAAGTTCTTGGATACAAATGGGTTTTATGAAAAAAAGGAAGCTTTGAAAATGTCCGTCTGTCCGTCCATCCAATGTCACGTTTCTTGTAGACTCAATAACTTAAGAACAAATAATCCGATCGACTCGAAATTTTCAAGAAAAATTAAGTTCTGTTAAAGAAAGGTTCCTATTGTTTTTGAAAATAATTTCCACAAAAACAAAAACAAATATGGGGAATTAAAATTAAAAAAAAAGTCGACAAAGTAAAAGGATAAGTCTAATTGACGTATTTTTTGTAGGAAAAATTACCTTTATTTTAAATATCAATCTTATCAATTTAAAAAAAAAATCCATTCAAAAGCAAAAAAGTTATAAGAGAACATTGACGAGAAAGTAACATTAACATGCATTAATTATACATACTTTATATAGTTATACTGTACTAAACCGTATAAACTAATTTTAACAGTCGACTCGTAGTGTATATTACTGCCATGATTTTTTTAATAATAATTAAAAAAACACACATAATAATACCCATTTGTGGCAATTAAAAAAAATCAAAATTTTTTCTTTTTTCGAAAACCCAAAAATTTTTATTTGTTTTTAGATTTACCTGCCACAAAAGGGTATTGTGTATTTGTTTGTAAATTAATTAATGCCTGTTGTAAATTTTTGTTATCCATTTCCCAAGAACTATTGAACCGATTTAAAAAAAAATAAATATTTGTTATAACCAGAATTAAAAAACCTTTTTAATAATGTATTACATGACCAACAATCCCATTTAAGATTTTCGAACTGGTAGCTCCTGTGTGGTGGGAGTAGTTAAGTCAATTATTGGTTATACAGTGCGGTCCAAAAGTCATGTCCCCCCCTTTTAACTTTTGAACGAGTTGAGATATCGACTTCAAATTTAGAACTCTTAAATAAGACAACTTAAACTATCTTTTAGCATATATTTGATATTTTCAGCTCTTAAAATGTGGGCAGGGGCCATGGGGGGGTACATTTTTTTAAATAGAAAGGGGGGTCGTGTGATACATCATTTTAAAGCTTATAAAATTCTCTATTTAAACTAACATTTTTAAATTTTTTAAAAATGTTTTTTAAGGTTTTGATTTTTCAATTTTTTGTGCTAAAACATTCGATTTTTTAAGTTTTATTTTATAAATTTTTATTTATGTTAACTAAAATTAGTTTAAAAGTATAATTAACATTTTTTTATGATGAAATTAGGCATTTTTTAAAAATTATTGTTTTTTTTAGAGGAATTTTGACAATAATTCCCATTTTTATTTCCATTTTAAACCCAATTTTTTTTTTAATTTAAAAATATGGAGTTAAATGAGGAATTTTATAAGCTTTAAAATGATTTATTACACGACCCCCCTTTCCATTTAAAAAAATGATCCCCCATGCCCCCCTGCCCACATTTTAAGAGCTGAAAGTATTAAATATATGCTAAAAGATAGTTTAAGTTGTCTTATTTAAAAGTTCCAAATTTGAAGTCGATATCTCAACTTTTGGACTGCTCTGTATGTAAAAAGGTGTCCCCCTTAAAATATAAATTGATCTGTCTAGACGTTTTTTCGAAAACTCATTAGTTTCGATTTTATCCAAAGTTAAAGTTTTCATTGGATCACCCGGTATAATGAAATGCGAAGCATTACATATATTTATGACTTGTTTCTTTTTTTACTTTATACAGTTCAACTTTTTAAATTAAGAAAAATTAAATGTTTTTCACTTATTGCATGTTTTGTAGTAGAGTTAAATCATAATTTTCCTTTAATTTCTTATTAAAATTTTTATGAATAAAAAAATGCTTTCAAAATGAACTTTAGATGAAAGCCAAAAACAATAGTTTTATTTGTACATGGAGTAAAAATATCATCACAATAATAATAATAATTATAATAATAATAATAATAATAATAATAAAAAAAAAAGAAAAAAAAAAAAAGAAAAATATACCAACCTTTCCCGAGAAGTTAAAGATATGTGGGACATGCAATCTGTACATATCATTCCACTCATTATTTCTTCTATGGGAGTAATACCTAAAACATTAAAAGAACAATTAAAGAAAATCAACATCCCAATAAATACTTACCACCATATGCAAAAAGCAACCATCCTACATGCCACCAACATAGTGCGATCATTTTTTAATAACGAATAAAGAATATCTAAGGAATATATATAAAAAATTGAGTTCTTGGCACTGGTGCCCGAACACAATTTATACTTACCAGTTTACACTGTGAAAAAAATAATAATAATACACGGAAAAAAAAATTATAGCTAGGAGCGCTATAACACACATACCAAGCAAATTATAATCGCTTATTATATAAATACAAGGCTTTCTCTTACAATTATGGCAGTCAGTGTAAAAATTTATATAAAATACTTTAATTGTTTAGTGAATAATAAAATATAACAAATAGTATGGCATTTATAGCTTAAATAGATTTAATTATTGTCCGTGCTAATAATTTTTATAATATAATAAAATTTCTGTAAATTTATAATAGTGCCTGTAATAAATATAATCGTGTCTGTAATATATATAATCGTTTCCAATTTATTTTTAACATTATTAGTTATTGTGTCCCTTATAATCTATAGCTTAAATCACTATAATTTGCCACTGTTACCAAATATCTTATAATGTATAGCGCAGAGCCCACTAATTTCTTTCCGTGTATAGTCTATATTTGTTATAAAATTCTAAATTGAATATTTTCTGTAAATATGGTTAAAAACTTGGAAAGGAGATTTTAGGCATGGTATTTGAGAAACTAGGAATCTGTGAAAATAAAGGAAAATAAAATTAAAAGATTTAAATTAATTATAAAGTTTGATATCATGGTAGGAAAAAAGTTTTAATGTATTGTTGGTTTTTGTACTAGGCCGTCTCATCGGCTACGCCACTTACTATTTTGTTTAATAATAATAATAACAATAATAATGAGTTAGACATAACAAATAGCTACAATTGTTTTTACGTTTAAATATTAGGCTAAAATAGTAAAAATTTAACACAATAATACACCACTCACTACATTAAATGGTCATATTTTGGGGCTATTATTTATGTATGTGGGGTTATTAAATTTTTATTAGTCTTAGCCTTAGTTCAAATTTTCCCTATACGATTAGTAATAGTAGTAAGTTTTTGGGTTGACCAAAGCCGGACAACTAGGCCATTTCTGGCCCTTTTTGCCACCCCAGGCAATCCCAGCCATTTACTAATTTGAGTCCTCCTTGAACCTGCCCGTCCTTTCAATAAAGGTCAGGATATTGGCTCAGGGGAGATCTCTAAGTTCCTCTTGGTTGAGTCTTTGAGTTTCAAAGACTTGCAACCTGATCCTGTCGTATCTGACACACTCGGCTAAGTAATGAGAGGACGTTTTATCTTCTCAGCACTCTGGGCATAGCGGACTCTCTAGAATCCGCATTGTCCCTATACGATTACGTTTGTCTTAAAATTATGCATTTATAAATAAACCATTATGTTTTTAAAAGGAGATCGTAGTTTATCAAAAGCTTTAGTACAATTCCATAGATTTATAATCCAAATTAAATATATTTTGCCAACGTGTCTATAAGCTGAGGTCTGTGGTTAAGGGTTAAAACAGATAAAACCCAACTATATATCCATTAGCCTCGCTTTAATTCGATCTAATCTAAAAATATAATCAATTGATTTAATATCGAGGAGTAAACATTAAAAATCAATCTGAGGAGTTTCATTGTACGAGTAGAATAGGATTATGTTATACACTGGCGAGTCATGCATATATTCATGGGCAAATAAAAGCCAACTGACCGATGGCTTAAGTTTTTCATAAATCATCCTCTGGACGTGTCGACTAGGATGGAATAAAAAAAAGAAAAATGAAAGCGGTGAAAAATGGTGCTAAGAAGAGGAAGGATAAGTTTGAAAACTTGACTGGTTGCGCATGGAAAAGATCAATATTTGAATAAGAATTTCGCCAAACAAAACGTTCAGTGCCCTTTTTTGAACTATTACACTGTGCCAAAATCCAGATCCATAAAAGGTCAATATTTTACACGGATGTTTAATCTACTCTCGTCCTTTAGAATACTATTTACAAGCGAGTTGCTTATACATGTACAATGTCAGTAGATATTAGTAATAGTATAACACGACTCAACAAAAAAAAAATTGTTCTTTGTCCTAAAGTTTAAATTATGATTTTTCGGTTCATTATGCCTAAAAACAAAAAGAAAATACCTTCTTTTGGTTTAAAGTTTGCTTTTGTGATAGTTGTGGTAATAATACTCATTTTCGATTTTTTTTATAAATTTCAATTAGTTTAAATACATTCAAAAATACCGCAAGATCTGAGTGGGGTTTTTACGTTCTCGCAGTGCCTCCAGATGGCACTCAGTGATAAACAATGATCAGGTGTTTTGCTCATGTCGAGAAAACCTTAAAATGGCATCGCGAAAGTGTAAATATGATGCTGATGCATTTTTATGTGGTCAATTTATTAAATTCGAGACATGAAATATGAACTAAAAACATCTCACGTTCTCTGTGAAGCCTACGAAGCATATTTTGACTGTCCTGTTCGGAATTAAGACAAGCCATGGGCTCCAAATGTTGCTCGTAGTTATTGTAAAAGATGTTGGAAGGTGAACAATTTTTAATTAAGCAGTGAATCAAATGTAATGGACATATTAACGTTATCAAGTATTGGCCAATGAAAACATGATGGGAGACTATATCTGGGGTTTATTGAGAGAAAGTACTTTAAAGTATTTTCTACTTTTTTGTAAGTTATTTTCATAGTAACACTTAATAAAAATGATAAACAAATTTATTTCGATGGTTCTATCTTCCAATAAAAAATAATACCACAGATTTTGAAAAATATCGTTCAATCGGTCTTCTAAATACAAAAGCAAACTTTATTATGCCGTATAATTTTTTTTCGTGTAATTACGACCTAAACTATCGAAATTTTATACTTTAAAGTCAAAGTCAAACTTTGTGTTGAGCCGTGTAATACGTACTGAGGTGGAAAATGTTTCATTTTCTGTCGGAAAGTTAGCTGACCAAGGGGCGTTAGCCTCGCGGTCTTCTAATTCCCGAATAAAAAATGTATACAATTTTATTCACCATTTTTAACTATTTTTTAAACAGAATTATCGCCTGAATTCAAAAACGTAAAAAATTACAGGGTGTTTCAATTAAAGAAAAACATATTTATGCGACTTTCGGCGAAACCGAAAGTGAAACAAAAAAAATAAATCCGCCATTTTATAGCCAAGGTAAAATTATATAAATCAAAGTTTCGTTTTTATCGAATGAAGATTACTCTTAATTTTAGGGGTGGACATAAATAAAATTCACCCGGTATGCCGTACGGCCAAGTAGTGACAACACTACTTGTGGTGAATGTGCTTGACTTTAAGTACATATGCTTAAAAACTGACTTATTTCTATGATTATTTTTTAACGTTTTTATCAACCAATCATTTAACAATATTTCTGACCACGTGTTTATTTCTGTCCATTCGTATTACAGTTATATTCGGAATTTTATACTGTAGAAAATTCTAGTGTTCTTGTTTTTCAATATTTTTCTCTTACAACAAGATTTCATATCTAAAACTAATTAATAATTAAATATAAATATATTACTATTTGTAATTACTGTTATTACTTTATTATTTAATGAAAAATACCTCAAAATGTACTTTTTATAGGTTGACTTTTATGAACATGCTTGCAAGCCTAGCGCAGTACCGCGCTAGTCAGTACTGGAGTAAGTGACTAAATTATTGACAGAACCATAATTTTCAATTTAAAAATGGACAAAAAAGGTTTTAGTTTAGCAATTGAGAATGGAAAAGAATATGCCTGTAAAAATATTAAGATAAGTAATAAAACAATTTATATCATTTTGCGATGAAAAAAATATAAAAGTAGGTTTGACATATCGATACCCCCAAGCAACAAAGCCGTAACTCATATATTGTCATTTTTCACGACAGCTAAATTTCTAAAATATTTTTTTTTTTATTTAAGGGTGGGTAAATGATTGAAGTGGAAAAGGAAGCCATGCGATACGTCATTTGAAAGCTTATAAAATTCTCTATTTAACTGTATAAGTATTTATTGTTTATTTATTGTTTGTTTCTGATAATATTCAAGTTTAAAATTTTTTACTTTAGTGTTTCTTGGTAAAATTTTGGTTAAAATGGCCTGTGGAGAAATCTGAGTAGTACCACCATGTGTGTCTTTTTTTAAGGCATTTACCTATGAGTATAACTTAAAATGGGTCTAACTTGAGTTACGTCCTTGTTGCTTGGGAGTGTCGATATTATAAATCGTTGAAAAATAATCTTCCGAATTACACATGATTCTTCGAATTATCGGGAAAAATTCACAGTTTTCATTCAAATTTGGTGGAGGGCGATGCCCCGGTCGTAATTATTTCCAGACAGCAAATTTTCATAAAAACAGCATAATTATCAGCCTCTTGTGTAATTATATATGAAAATGTGTTTACCAAGTAAATATATTTCCGAATATGATACTCTAAAAAACAATTTTTTCTCTCAATCTATTAATACTCGTTATCACATCCTTTGATCGATCGCATTTTAAATTTATGTTGTGAGTTATCACCGAGGAACTGCAATATTGCGTGTGACCAGTAAACGATTACATACGAACTGGACATAGATGTGTAACAGGCGATGATAAAAAAATATTTCTTTATGAGCGTATGTGTAGGAAATTTAAAAATTATGAATTCGTAATTAAAAAACACGAATTAGACATTTTAAATTTAGTTTACGTTGTTACCAATATAATCACATTAAATTCCTCAAATCAGTGATAATAAAATTATTCAATACTAAAATACTTTTTGAGCAAAATAAAACGCGGAAATAGATAAAATAGAATAAAGAACTCTTTCCATAAGACATTTGACGCACTTGTTCATTGGAAAAATTGATGATTTTTTTTTTATTTTTTTCTCCTATAAGCCTAGCTTCATTATAAGAACCTAGGCTTATAGGAGAAAGTATTATTTTGTTGGCAGCAGTTTTTTTTTAGAGAGAGAGAGAGAGAGAGAGAGAGAGAGAGAAAATAATATTCTTTTTAAAAAACTAGTTTAATTTTGAGATTTTAAGATTTTTTTTTATTTGCCTCGTTGGACTTTTCTTTTTTTTGGCACTTAACAGTGAGAGATAGAGAGAGAGAAAGAGAGAGAGAGAGACGGGAAAAGAGAGAGAAAGGGAGAGAGAGAGCAAGAGAGAGAGAGAGAGAAAGTGAGAGAGAAAGAAAGTGAGAGAGAAAGAAAGAGAGAGAGAGAGAGAGAGAGAGAGAAAGAGAGAGAGAGAGAGAGAGAAAGAGAGAGAGAGAGAGAGAGAGAGAGAGAGAGAGAGAGAGAGAGAGAGAGAGAGAATATTTTTTTTTTAAACTAGCTTAATTTTAAGATTAGAAAATAACTGGGATCGATTAATCTAAAAACATTTTTTTTTTCAATTTACTTTTATTACTTTTGATTTTTTTTATTTTTTTTCACTTTTATTTTTTTATTTTGCAAAGAAGATAAAAATTAGATTTCTTTGCTTTTGATAGATCACTTCTTTAATGCCATTTTAGTACACAGTAGTTTTAATTAAACTTAATATTTTTTATGCATTTCCATCCATCTAACATACAGTAAAAACTTTTCTGTGAGTAAAACTAAAGTCTGATAAATAATAAAATCAAAATTTCTTTTCTTAAGTACTAAAACTTTCAAAAGAATAATATAACTTTAGCATTGTAGGAATACTTTGTATTTTTTGTCTTTTCCTCTAGACATTGTTAAGACATAAAGTTTGGCATATATTCTGCATTATTGATAAGTTATCAAACAAATCCTTTTGCTAGAAACAATAACTTAAGTTCAGTGTTAAGTTTTTTGTAAGTTTATTAAATATTCCATCAATTTTTCAATCATCGCACAGAATGATATTGGTAGGGGAAGGGGTCCTAAGATGACTAACTGGGTAAGATGACGAATCGTCTTTAACAAGCGAACGTCAACAGATGGAGAAACAGTTGCAGTGTGCGGTAATAACCCGACTGAAGCGCCAAATAAGAGTGCTAGTTTTATTCCTTTAAAAACGAAGTTACCGACGTAGAAGCCATATTTGTTGAAATGAGTGATTCGTTACAATTTTGAGTGTACCAACTTTAGTGAATAAAATTTTATGGGTTAGTACCTTTAAGCAGTTATAAAAGTTTCAAATTAAGATTTTTTACAAATATTATTATTTAAAAAATATCAGTCAAGGCGGATAAGATGACCGAAAGCGGGTAAGACGACGTTACTATAATACACATAAGTAATATCGATGTAAAAAGTCCAATATGCGGGGATATTGGTAAAGATAATGAGGTTTGGTTTTAATGATTTAGCTGCAAATTGTGGGCCCATACTGCAATGAAATGAGTTCAAAAGAAGCCAAAATGAAGATTTGATGTGTGATTTTTGTGAAAATTAAAATACCCTTTATTATCCTAACAAGTTTTTTTTTTGTTTTTAATAAAGGTTTTTTTTAGATTTTTTCCTTCATCAACTTACTCTCTCCTGGTGGTAAGATGACTAATTTAACATTATTTTTAATTCATTTTTTTAAAAAGGAAATCAATAATTAAAACAAAACAAAATTTAAAAATTAGATAAACTATTAATTGAATTACCACCTTCTAATAAAAAAAAAAAAATTAAATGAAAACCCTGTTTTATACAAACCATCAAAGCTTATGTTCGTCATCTAAGGGCCCATTCCCCTAGACTGATATAAACAAATTTTAGCTGCTGGCCCTGGTCAGTACCAAGAGTCAACTCTGTTAGTTTTAGATTGATGCATCTTTGTACGCCATCTATTTCTAGACTTAGACAACTACTCATCCTTAAATGAAAACCCTGTTTTATACAAACCATCAAAGCTTATGTTCGTCAACTAGACTGATAAACAACTACTCATACTTCTCCTAATCTGAATACTTTGAATAGTAGCAAGTTAAAGACTTTTATATCTCAAGTACGAAGAACCACTAAAGTAAGTCCAATTAAAAAAATATTAGCTAAGTTTTTCTAATCTTTTGACTGTAATAACCTAAGAACTTTTTTAAATAAAGATTTCAAATTTGTGTAAAATATATCTTGCCCAAAGTTCTCAGCTGTGTTTAAAAAAAAATTGAGTTTATCTCTAAAAATGTTTTTAGTTGAAATTAATTTTTTTTTTATTTCTTTTTATTTTTTTCTTAATTTTATTTCTTACGAGCTTTTTCAATTTTTATTTGTTTTTCTTTAAAAAAATACTTTTATAATATTTTTGTTTTTTGAAAACAAAATTTTCAAAAAACTTCCTTTATCTTAATTTTATTTTTATTAATATTTTTTTAAACGAATAAAGAGGAAACGCAGTATTTTGAAATATCAACTGTAGATACTTTAGTACAAAAACTTTTTCACCATTTTTACCCAAAAGTAATAAAACGGGCAAAAGAAAACGCCGATTTGGCGAAAAGTAAGTTGTAGTCCCAAAGCACCATCTAATTTATTATACGTCTAACGTTTTCCTAATCTTGTTATCGATAGCAACGAAAACGACTACTCCAGTGGAAGAAGTTGAAATTTAAAATTGCCACACTGGCTTAGTCGACAAATTTGTGTGCCTTGCCCTCTTACCTCCGAGATTTAACATCTATCGTATGCTTTCAACATATATCTGGATAGATTTTAATGCAAGATGAAGTTCTACACTGGGTGTCAAAAGTCCGCCCCTCTTTATCTTTGAACCGCCTTTAGATATCAACTACCCGGACAACATCCATAAACTCATGAGACCTCATGAGAGTATCATGTTATGATTTCCACGTTTTGTACTCATACGAACATCATGATGAGCACATCTCATGATTTTGTGATCATGTTTGTTATGAGTTTGTCATCATAATAATAATAATAATAATAATAATATCTTTATTGCCCAACAGAAAAACCAATTACAGGACAATATTATTTGAAAATTTACAAAATTAAAGTTTACAAAATAAAGGTTTAAAGTTAATTAACAATGTAATAAAATATCTAATATTATAACAATATAACAAATACAGATACGATATATCACTGAAATGGTAGAAATTAAAATCAACATTTTGGCCAATACTCCGGAACTATACAATTAATTATTCTACTCACTGAATCAAAGTGGATATCGCAACCCTTACAATATCTATTATAACAAAACATCATATTTAAAATTGGTTCAGTGCGTAGAGTATTCGTTCTGGCAACTTGATTATAAAACGTGGTAGAAGTTCTTGTACAATTAGCTGGAACGCAAAAATTTAGCTTTGATAAAATAAATGGTGAGTCCATTCTACCATTCAATACGTAACATAGCATTTTAATACTGGTTATTGTTCTGCGAAGTTCTAGGGATTGATACTCAAATTGAGACAGTAGGACGTCATAATCATAACCTCTGGCTGGATATATACCAAATACTTTAAAATATAAACACTTAAGAAACTTTTTTTGCACTTTCTCTACCTGTTGTCTGTGAACTTCATAAAACGGATTCCAAATGGTACAACAATATTCCAGTCTAGAGCGAACAAAAGAGTTGTAAAGGGTCTTTAAAGCAAGTACACTGGTAAATTTACTATAATTTCTCATTATAAAACCATAAATTTTTAATGAGGCTGATACAATACTATCTAAATGTTCTCTAAATAAAAAATCACTAGAAAATGTGACACCCAAATCTTTAATGGAATATACTCTCTCCAAGGAGGAAGAACTTATTGATCATATCATATCATATCATCATCATAACATCATATCATCATATCACTAATTGATGTCATAATGACTTCCACGTGAAATAGCAAATGTTGCCCGGGACCCGATTAAGAACGATTGCCAATAGTACAGGCTTCTGTAATGTTTCAATTTCAGTGCACTTAACAGCCTTATGCTATAGGTGGCGCCACATGTTATTTCATACCACTAACTAAACTTTTTAAACGAATAAAGTCGCCTTCTAGGAATACTAGTGTTAAAAGGCAGCTGTCTTTATAAGGATACACTACTAGTAATAACTAGTAATTAACTTACTGGTCAGCTAATTCGATACACATTATCGGATTGGTATGGTGAGCCGTAGATATCTGGAGACTTTAGCCTAGAAGAACTAGTTCCTCCAGTCTTCTTGGGGAACATTCCCACTGGGAACATCCCGGTGTTCACATGATTGAAAATGGACTTGTGTGGGGTCCTAGGAGGTCGATTTTTTCGTTATATTTTTGGTATCTCTTCGCGTTTTCAAGATATGAGAAAAAAGGTGTGTGTGTGATCTTTTTAAGCGGGGTAATTAAGTAAATTTCCTTTTTTAAATTTCGCGGTCAATTTAAAGTTCCGCATGCGCATTCCGTAGACCGCTGCTAGATCTTCATGACATGATCTCGTAATTAGGAGTCATCTGTATGCGTTCATGAACTCAGAGAAAATCATTAAATGATGTCATAATGACATAATGAAATAGCAAATGTTGTCCGGGTAAAATAGGGAAAAACAAGGGTATTGAATAAAATATTGAAAATTTATAAAAACCATTCGAGCTTGTTGCTTGTTGCTTGTTTCCTGAAGTTCAAAAGTCCTAATATTCTCTACGGGTTTTTCTCCCCCATTTCACCTCGCTAAAATAGTATTTATTAACTTAAAAGCTTTTATTTTTTCTTTAGAATCTATCACTGTTTCTTGAACACCCCACTTGTTTTTCATGTGACATAGTATGTGGCCACATGGCATTAAAAGAACTCTCCCTAAAAAGACATGATTAATTACCGTCTATACCTTAATAAATTTTTATATATTAGTTTGAATTGATTAATTTTTACTTTATCATTAGTTAATTAATTCAGATCACCGGCCTTAAGTTATAGACTGATTTTACACCTTAATGTATGTATAAAATAATATGTCTATTCTCATGTCATGTCATGTCATGTCATGATGATATTAACTTAGGTTTTTGTTAAGAATTCACATGATTTTTCTATTGTATAGATCCATCGTAGGGATAACTAAATTATTAATTAAAACAAAAGTCCTATTTCCCTATATTTATTATATTGTTTTACCAACCTAGGTTTCGATCTTTTCTATAACTAAGACCATCTTCAGGGTTTACCTAAAAAATTACAGGAGGGGTTTAACATTTTTTACATAATCCTACTTTCAAATCAAAATTACAAGATATAAACTACTTACACTACAATATTAAATAAATCTGAGTTGCCTCGTCAATATTTGTGTGAAACATTACACATGTATACAATTAAAATCTTTAAAATTATAAAATTTCATTTTTTAAAAAACACATCTGTCTGACAGAACGCACATTTGATACCAACCTAACTATATAATATTAAAAATAACCCTAAATTTTATGGCGCCAGGTTTAAAACTACGGAAAATAGGCCATTGTTTGTATAATTTATTTATTGATTAAGTGTGTAAGTATCCTTATTTTTTATTGACTTTAAAATTTCTAACTCTTCCAAACGATTAAGCCTAATTCCGAAGTTTTCCACCTGTAATACCTTAAAATCCACTTCAGGATAAAAATAATGTCCTGAAGTTCTGATATGTTTTGAAAAATGATAGCTATTATCATTCTGATCGTCCATCTTTTTAATATGTTCTTCTACCCTTAATTTAAACGACCTTCCAGTTCTACCCACGTACTCCGCGGAGCAATCATGACACTTTAATAAATATACCCCACTCTTATCCCACTTATCTATTTTGTCCTTATTGTTTATTAAACTTTTACCTGTGTTATTAATAGTTTTGAAAGAAACTTTTAAATTTGAATCTACCCCAGTTAATATATTTTTAATAATTAAGGACGGTTTCCCTATATAGCAGAGTGACGTATATTTATTAGAATTATCAGAATTACAACCATTATTTAAGCTCGTTGCTGTTCTACAATGATAATAGCTATCATTTTTCAAAACATATCAGAACTTCAGGACATTATTTTTATCCTGAAGTGGATTTTAAGGTATTACAGGTGGAAAACTTCGGAATTAGGCTTAATCGTTTGGAAGAGTTAGAAATTTTAAAGTCAATAAAAAATAAGGATACTTACACACTTAATCAACAAATAAATTATACAAACAATGGCCTATTTTCCGTAGTTTTAAACCTGGCGCCATAAAATTTAGGGTTATTTTTAATATTATATAGTTAGGTTGGTATCAAATGTGCGTTCTGTCAGACAGATGTGTTTTTTAAAAAATGAAATTTTATAATTTTAAAGATTTTAATTGTATACATGTGTAATGTTTCACACAAATATTGACGAGGCAACTCAGATTTATTTAATATTGTAGTGTAAGTAGTTTATATCTTGTAATTTTGATTTGAAAGTAGGGTTATGTAAAAAATGTTAAACCCCTCCTGTAATTTTTTAGGTAAACCCTGAAGATGGTCTTAGTTATAGAAAAGATCGAAACCTAGGTTGGTAAAACAATATAATAAATATAGGGAAATAGGACTTTTGTTTTAATTAATAATCACATGATTTTGTTAAAAATTAAAAAGAATTTATCAGAAATTAATAGTATATTACGCACCGAGTACTATTCTCAAAAATTCCAAAAGAATATTCAAGAATTTTTAAGAATTCACAAAAATTCCAAAAAATTATAGGTTTAAAATACAATTTTTTCTTGCAAAAAATACACAAAAATGTTGCTTATTAACCGACTTCCAAAAAGGAGGAGGTTATTAATTCGACGTGTGAATTTGTTTTTTTTTAATGTTTGTTCCTGCATAACTTTGGAACGAATGAACGGAATTTGAACATAAAGAGGGCATTCATGAGGTGGTTCTGTTTTAATTTGACGCTCGGATAATGCAGGGTAAGCCAGATAATTAAGATAAATCTTATCATTTTAACGCAATTTCAATTAAAAATGGCTTAATTTGGTTCTACTACCAGCAAATTTTTAGAGACATCGGATAACTCGGATAAGCGCGATAACTCGTAAGAGGTCACTTAAATATTACGGCATACTGAAAATCTTTTAAATGCCGCTAAACTTGATTCTCTGGACCTGTAATATTAAAATACCAAGAGAAAATGATGAATGTTGTGATTTTACCTAAGGGCGTTGCTTGATTATTACTTAACGCTTAAAGTTTAACAAGATTTTCTTTAGTATTTCGTTTACAATAAGGTTGGTTGGACTCTTGGGCGCTGAAATAAAAATATTACTTTTATTTTTTAGAAATTTATCTTTAAGATAATGACGTCACAATGCACTAACAGTGCGTTCTGACGTCAGCAGCTTGCCGAGATAGAAAGACAACTATAATTTAGCTTAGATGACTTTACAAATCTACAAGTTCTGTGTCTCTAAAAAGTAAAAAATAAAAACTTTTCGCAAAAAAAATGAACCGACTTCTATGTCTCTAAAAAGTAAAAAATTAAAAATACTTAAGTCGGTGCCAATTTCACAGTAAACAATAATAAAATAATAAAAAAACAATTGTTAGAAATTAATTTAGGGAATGGTGAAATTGGCACCGACTTAAATATTTTTTATTTTTACTTTTTAGAGACATATAAGTCGGTTCATTTTTTTTGCGAAAAGTTTTTTTTTACTTTTTAGGAGTTTTAGCTTAAAAAAAACTAACTAATAAAACACTAGTAGGGCTTAACATAAACCTTAACTCTCTAATCCTAAGATTACTTAATTTCATAGTCTAACAGCTGCAAATACTAAAACACAAACTTATTTTTACCTTAACTTAAGGGTAGGTCTAATGTACGTCCAAAAGGCCGTAAATAATCCTATAGGGATGGTAAACTCTAACAACTAATGGCAATTTTAAAAGGTATATCGGAAAATTAATCTGTTTTAATGCCTCTTTTAACTTCATATTATTAAAGTTTATTTCATAAAGTTACTAATTACCTTTTAACGAAATTAATAATTTAAAAGTTACCGGAATTACAGTTTGATCGGTTTTCTGCTCTGGGGGTTTTATTTTCTGAAAATGAATTTTCCGATATTTTTATCCGAGAACTAGATGAAACTTTGCAAGCACCCTGTCAAAACATCGGCACTATTGTACACTAGAGCCATCTAGTTTGCAAATTTCAATTGTATATCTCGGGAACGACTAAAACTAGAGCAACAATTTTTCCTGCAAGTTTTGCTTTATAAAGGTGTGAATTACTTAAAGGTACCTATTGTACATTTAGGGTATCTATTGCTTTGGCATACCCAACATAGTGTAAAGTATTCGTGCGTGATGGGTAATAAATTTTGAACATGTTTTTTTCACTTTTTTCGGCTTTATATTACTTATTTAATTACTTTTCTTACCATTGTTCCTTTTTTATGCATGCTACGTTAAAATATATCTATTTTTACAACATGAAATAATTTTGTATTTTATAAAGGATAATTTTCTGACTGCCAATAAGTGCCATATTTCTTGTTAGGCTAAAGAAGGCTATACCCTATGACAGAACGGTTAAGTTTAAAATTTTCCGTTATAGGCTGCAGCAAAAAGTTAAAAAGGTGTTGAAAAATATATTGTGATTTCTTTAAAAATTATAGGAGACTTTATCTATTAGCTAATTAGGAGTGACACCTTATGTTTAACCTTCGAAGTACTTTCATTTCTCCAAACTTTTAGCGTATAGGCAACACCTATGTTAATCTGGATCTGTTGGCAGTATTTTACTTTCCACGAGGAAACAGGGGTTCCATATTCTCACCTTCTCCTCTAGTAAGTGCCGATGTAAAATAATGTTGTATATACAGTGCGGTCCAAAATCACCTCCCCTTTTAACTTTTGAACGAGTTGAGATATCGACTTCAAATTTATAACTCTTAAATAGGACAACTTAAACTATTTTTTAGCATATATTTGATATTTTCAGCTCTTAAAATGTGGTCAGGGGAGCATGGGGGGACATGTTTTTGAAATGGAAAGGGGGGTCGTGTGTCAAAGCTTATAAAATTCTCTATTTAAACTAACATTTTTAAATCTTTTTAAAATGTTTTTTAAGGTTTTTATTTTTCAATTTTTTGTAGTAAAACATTAGATTTTTTAAGTTTTTTTTTTATAAATTTTTATTTATGTCAACTAAAATTAGTTTAAAAGTATAATTAACATTTTTTTATGATGAAATTAGGCATTTTTAAAAAATTATTTGTTTTCTTTAGAGGAATTTTGACATTAATACCCATTTTCAACCCCATTTTAAACCCATTTTATTTTTAATTTAAAAATATGGAGTTAAATGGAGAATTTTATAAGCTTTAAAATGATGTATTACACGATCCCCCTTTCCATTAAAAAACATGTGTCTCCATGCCCCCCTGCCCACATTTTAAGAGCTGAAAGTATTAAATATATGCTAAAAGATAATATAAGTTGTCTTATTTAAAATTTCCAAATTTGAAGTCGATATCTTAACTGGTTCAAAAGTTAAGAGGGGGGGTGACTTTTGGACCGCTCTGTATATTTAATTTAAAACAATTAATATTATATTGTGCAATGTACATAAAACTGAAGTAGCGGGTGAAACTGACACAAAGAGTAGTTTAATGCAATTTAAATTTATAGTGGGGTACTTTGACATAATTTATTTGAATTTTAATTATATTATACAGAGCGGTACAAAAGTCACCCCCCCTCTTAACTTTTGAACCAGTTGAGATATCGACTTCAAACTTTTAAATAAGACAACTTAAACTATCTTTTAGCATGTATTTAATACTTTCAGCTCTTAAAATGTGGTCAGGGGGGCATGGGGGCACATTTTTTTAAATGGAAAGGGGGGTCGTGTAATACATCATTTTAAAGCTTATAAATTTCTCCATTTAACTCCATATTTTTAAATTTAAAAAAAAAACATTTTTTTTTGGGTTTAAAATGGGGTTGAAAATGGGTAATAATGTCAAAATTCCTCTAAAAAAGAACAAATATTTTTTTTAAAATGCCTAATTTCATCATAAAAAAATGTTAATTATACTTTTAAACTAATTTTAGTTGACATAAATAAAAATTTATAAAAAAAAAACTTAAAATATCGAATGTTTTAGCACAAAAAATTGAAAAATCAAAACCTTAAAAAACATTTTTAAAAAATTTAAAAATGTTGGTTTAAATAGAGAATTTTATAAGCTTTGAAATGATGTATCATACGACCCCCCTTTCCATTTAAAAAAATGTCCCCCATGGCCCCCTGCCCACATTTTAAGAGCTGAAAATATCAAGTATATGCTAAAAGATAGTTTAAGTTGTCTTATTTAAGATTTCTAAATTTGAAGTCGATATCTCAACTCGTTCAAAAGTTAAAAGGGGGGAGTTGACTTTTGGACCGCTCTGTATATGTATATTACACAAAAAAAAATTGTACAAATATATAAAACTTTTTATATGATCGATACGATATCCATGACTATGAAATATCACATGATGTGATTCACATCACATCAAAAATCAAAAAACTGAAGATTAAACTTTAAAGTTTAATTCAAAAATAGAAAAAAAAATAAAAATAAACACTTAATTTAAAAAATAAAAAAAAATCTTCTTTCAAAAAAAAAAAAAAAAATTGAATTATTTAAAAAAAATAACAACCTTCATCTTATAGAACTTGATGTTTTTTACAGAACGTTTTTAGGCGATTTTGGAAAATTTGAACCTACCGTATCATACTATCTACTGCTAACCCGATGAGAATAGTACCTATAATAATATTATAAAGGATAATATTATTATTTCCTTTAAATATTAAACGTATCCTAAAACAATGTAAAAAAATATCAGTTGTAGGAATTGCTTGATCGCGTGACTTTTTGCATAACATACCTTTATCACCGAATCGAATACACTAAAAATGCCATATTGAAACTTGAGTTTAATGAAATTTAAATAAAAATAAAACTGTTTTGAAACCACAGAAAATAAGGAAATAACTGAAAGAAAATCATTTAAATTGGGTTAATGACGACCAAACAACGAACTAATAACTCTTCTCTCTAGAATAGGCATTTCATTAGTAAAAACTGACAAAAACGTAGCCAACATATACATTTGTCTGTCTTACTCGCACAGCTTTGTTCTAACAGAGACAACAATAACAGTTACTAGTAATTGTTATTGTTCAGGCCCAAGATTTTAAAATTTTAAGTAGTGTAAGCTGAATCATTTAAAGATATCGAGGGCTTCATAAAATAGGGTCGTATGTGACATCGTTTTTATACCTACTATTTGTTTACAAACAAACCGAGATGTTGGCGATACTTTATATTAACGGTATGCGTATTCTAGAGAAAAGAGTTGTTATTTCGTGGCAACCAAAGCATTATAAAAATTCTCAAGATTTCGGAGACCTGAAGACAGCCATTTTGATGACCCAGTTTCAAGATTTTAAAATTTTAAGTAGTGTAAGCTGAATCATTTAAAGATATCGAGGGCTTCATAAAATAGGGTCGTATGTGACATCGTTTTTATACCTACTATTTGTTTACAAACAAACCGAGATGTTGGCGATACTTTATATTAACGGTATGCGTATTCTAGAGAAAAGAGTTGTTATTTCGTGGCAACCAAAGCATTATAAAAATTCTCAAGATTTCGGAGACCTGAAGACAGCCATTTTGATGACCCAGTTTCAAGATTTTAAAATTTTAAGTAGTGTAAGCTGAATCATTTAAAGATATCGAGGGCTTCATAAAATAGGGTCGTATGTGACATCGTTTTTGATTTTGAGATTTTGATGGTTTTAAGTTTGTTTTAATAAACCAAACCTAAAACCATTAAAAACTCAAAATCAAAAAAAAAGGCACGTATCCCCTGTTATGAAGCCCTCCATATTTTTATTAAAATTAATAGAGAGGGGGTAGTGGGGTACATAATTTTAAAGCTTATTAAATTCTCTATTTAACAATATATATTACCCCCTTCCTCAAAAACAAAATGGCGGACCTGTCAAAAAACTATTTTTACTATAACTTTGAAAAGCTTAGAAAATATAATTAAAAATTGTAAATCTAAAATAAAAAATAAAAATTAAGAGGGGGGACTTGTCAAAGATATTTTTTATTGATGGGTTGAATGAAGCATTGGTAAATAAATTTGGCAAAGTTTGGAACAGGAATTTCTAATATTTAGAACTGACCATGCTAAAATGAGAAACACTAAAAACATACCAGAGCGAACTACGGGATTCGCCACTAGTTGTGATAAAATAATCCCAGCAGAGAACTTTTGATAGGGAACTCTTTAGCTTAAAGCGTTCTCAAGTTATCGTGGTCACAAATTTCATGAAACCTAAAAAAGCAATAAAAATGTTTTTACTAATTCGTCACTTTCTTTGTGGAAAGTAAATATTTCTGAGAAATTAATCGCAAAGTAGTAAAAAAGTGAGCAAGAGTGGTTTATTCTAAAAGTTATAATTAAGTGTGTTGCGTGCGGTTAATATACTGCGAGGGTAGGCACACCTACGGCATAAATTCATACGACCAATAATATTTTTTCTTTGGATTTTAGAATCTCTTCGCAGCCATACTAACGACTAGAAGAGTATTCTATCCTGCTTAGCCGAAACACATTAAATTGAGTAATTCTTGTCACAGATTTTCCCAACAGAAAAATGAACTGACCAGCAGAAAGTTTTTTCTGCGGAAATCAGCTTTTTTTGTATAAAACGTCCAGAAACGTTAAATATTAAATTTTATTATTAGATTCGATTTCAGTAACCTTAAAACGTCATAAAACGCAAAAATACGCTAAATACCAATTTTGAAAATTTTTGCACGAATATAAGGCTTTCCGAAATTTTGAAAATTTTCAAAATGGGAAACAAAAGAAAAAAAAAACAGAGGTCGTCCTTTTAAAACAAAAAATACTTTTGAAAATCAACAAAAAAAAATCCAAGATGGCGGACAGTTCCCCTATCAAATTGTGAATGTGATTTCTTCATATACTCCGCGGGGTAGGGTTTACTTTGTCTACTTTGTATGTTAGTGTGTTTTGGTGGTTGGTTTGGGCTTTTTATGAGGCGAAAACTACCAGAAACCCAAAGGGCTAACCACCAAAACACTAGACAAAGCAACAACTGATCGAGTGACCCTACCGCGGGGGACAACTATAGTTGTCCCCCGCGGTAGGGGGGACGCAGTTATAACTGCGTCAAATGTTTCACCTTGTAAATTTTTTTCATTAAAAAATATATTATGACTGGGCTACATAGAAAGAGTAGAATATGATTTGTAAAGCATTAAATATCTTCAAAGCCTTCTTTTACTAAAACTTTTGTGTTTTTTACTGTTAATGGAAAACTATTAATCAACGTCAAAGAAAATGTTCTTGGTGGTTTATTATAGCGACAATGCTATGTATTATTTGTTTTTTTTTGTTCTTATTATTTGTTTTTTTATATTTATTTTCCCTAATTTTATGTGGACAATAAACTTTTGTAGTAAAATAGTGAAAGTAGGTCTTAAACTTAATTTAATAGCTTTTCTAAGTTTTGCTTTTTACTGTACTTTTATAGACATAGAAATATTTAAGCATTAATTACATTGGTTAAAAAAAAAAACAACTTTTTCATGCCCTCGTGTTTTTTCTGAATTGAGCCACAAAATAGCTTAATTTTATAACACTTAAAAAAAGACAAGCGGATGATATACAAGTCTATTCTTTTAACCCTTTGGGGACTAGTGGTCCCATATTGATACCACCTTTTAATGATTTTTTATGAGCGTTGTAGCTTAGTGGTAACAAATGGGTAACTAGTAACTAATGCTATTATCTGCCTGTGATGCCAATTATTGAATAAATAGTATATTGTTTTACTAAGAGGAAAAGTGAAGCTTTTTTTTACTTTTCCTCTGAGTGAAACATACTATTTTTTCTTCAAGACCTAAAAAAAGGTCAAGATTTTTTTCGGAGACTATTCATATATATTTTGAGGTACTGAATCCGAGAATTTGAGGTAAAAATAGCACCTCATCCGATTTGTTTTGGATATAACCTCAAAGAACGTTATTTTCGAGTGTATAAAAGGAACGTTTTTCCATGTTATCTCCAAAACCAAGGATAAGGTGCCATTTTAACCTCAAATTCGGATTCAGATTACATAGGTATATATACTTAGGACAGTAAATATCATTTCAGACAGCCAGGCAGCAATAAAGGCATTAGACTCATATGCCTTTAGCTCGGAACTGGTATATGAATGCCACAGCGAGCTATGTAAACTGGCTGAACATAACAAAGTAAATTTGATATGGGTACCAGGACATCAAGGAATAGATGGTAATGAGAAGGCAGACGACCTGGCAAGAAAGGGGAGTGAAGCCGTACTCACAGGACCAGAACCGTGCTGTGGGGTATCTTATTCCACTGCCAGACACGAGGTCAGGAAAATGTTGAGGAATGAACACCAGCAACATTGGATAGATGCACCTAAAATGAGACACTCTAAACTCTTTCTAGGGGGGCCAACAAGAAAAGAACCAGCTTACTTCTAGGCATGTCCAGGAGTCAACTGAGAGCAATAACGGGTATAATAACGGGGCACTGCTTACTGAATAAGCACAAAAGCACCAAATGGGACAGACTACGAGCCCCGTGTGCAGGAGATGTGGGGAAGGGGACAAAGAGCCCTACCACCTCATATGTGAATGTCCATCTCTAATAGGGCTAAGATGGAGGTACTTTGGGAACGACTCGCTGGAACCAAACGAGATCATGAACACTCCCCTGAAACCGTACCTGGACTTTATAAAAGAAACAGGGATGTTATGAGGAGATCTGTGCGGTTAACACAAAGGTTCCCAGGGACCAGGTGTTGAGGGCAGTGAACTCCGCACTGAACTAAACTAAACTAAACTAAACATAGGTATACAATTACAGACTGTTTTCTCGTTTTGTGTGCCTGTGTATTTCAATTATCTAACAAGTAAAATTCAGCAGCGAGACGTGCTGATAAATTAATTGCTGCTGTCGAACAGATTGATTTATCTGGTTTCGTTCAAATCCTGTAATATATGCTGTTAATAATGGAGAATGCAAAAAATTGCAAATTTCAAGGTTTCATGATAAAACTTTTATTATACTCGGATTTTTATTAATTTTTTCAGTCCGATTAAAATATTATTTTTTTTTTTTGTAAAAAAAGTCCTTTAGCCCCAGAAGGGTAACACCGGTATCACAGACCGACGAATTCGTAATTGTTGGAATTCGGTCTTTAATTTAAGGGGTGGTAGGGGAAGGTAGCCTATATCGCACCGGTCCGCAAATCGTACTTTTAAAATTTCTCTAACTTCGAAAAAATTTTTGCTACATAATTACTTTTTAATAATAGCTAAAGCTTATTTTAAACCTTTCGGCTTGTAAACAATCTCGAGATTACCATAGCAACGTAAGATACGCATGCGTGCGAAATGACTAGGCCCAATTTACACAACCGTAAGACGTTGACGTGCCATTAACGAGAACAAAACAATGGTTTATTCCTCTAAATTATTGTAATAAAAGCGAATTTATAAGCAAATTTTGTTTCTACAGGAATACAAAAGTGTTTTTAGTAACAGCATTATCAATTCTCTTTTTTTACATCAAAACATCATAAAAACAAAGTAAGTAAACAAAAATTATAAATTTTGGTTATGTTGACTTTCATACCAAGCCACATGCTTCAGTGTAAATCGGACTTTGTGGAGTATTTAGCGGCAAATTTAAAATAACTATACCTTAAAAAAATTAACTTTAGCTTGAAGATTAACCCTTATACACAATTTAGTCCTTGTAAATTAATCTCAATGTATAGATAAGGTCCGACAAAACAAATTGCTTAAACTGATGTAAAAATTTGCAAGTTTTTCTAATGATATTTATTTTTAGTAATTGCAATTACCACATCGTTTTATGTGTAATTACATTAATTAATATCAGAAGAATTAACATATAAACTAACCATATCCATATTTTTAGTTCATGCGTTATATTTTAAATTTTTATGCAAAAAAAAAGTTTCATACTGAATTTCGTAAATCATCCAGGGTTTAATTCTTGTAGGAGAAAATTAAAGATGTTTTATTTTTTTTTTTTTTTCGGTAACTTTTTCTTAAGGAATCGTAGAAAGTTGTAATTTGAAATATTTATTCTTAGTTATTGACAATTAAAAATACATACGAGTTACTACCCGTTAAGTCCGCTAAGTTTATGGCTAACTAGTCGCAGTCAAATACCATCTGGCCATATCAAAACCAAGTACACGTAAAAGCTGCAGTAGCCTGAAAGTGAAAGACACCTTGACCGGTCCTATTTAATACCATTTTCATAAGCTGTCATTTACATTATGATATCGTAGCCTAAACTTGAAAATCTTTTACAAAAACCCATAATTTAAACTCTTATTATTGGGTTATGTTTATATTTATGCTTGACACTAATTTTGACGTAAAGAAAAATTAAGGCTATCCTGTTTCAGACATAAAGAACATCTTGACGGTGAATTGCTAATACAAGAACCGTCATTTATGTCAAATTGACGTTGCCTATTGCAAAAACGAATAATTGACATCATTGCAGGCATCTGATTTAAAACTAAAACTTTTTATATTATTAAAAAAAAACGCGTCCTACTTTTTTTTGGCGAGCATAGTAAATATGAACTAGCTCTTCTAAAAGAGTCTAAGGGGGTAGTGCAGTTTCTAAATAACTGATTTAAATATTCCTTTTAGCAAAAGGACGAAAAAAGAAATTCCTTTTTCCTCTTTAATGCAATTTTCAACTGGCTGCCACTCATATTATGATGACGTAGCCAAAATTCGAGCTCTTTTTTACAACAAAAAAAAAACGAGGAGTAGGTATTAGCGATTCGTTCGGCTTCTTTGTGGTTTAGAAGTTTGTGTCGAGAGAGCAAAGTCGGCTAGAACCCCTTTTATTACAGGGTTCAGCAATCTTTTACATTTTTTTTATTCAGAATTTCTTATAGTTTTTTATTTTTACTCTTTTGCGGAGTACTTGACTCTTTGTACTGAAGAGGGTCAGCAGCCCGAAACTGTCAGTCTACCAATATCACAATTTTATGTTAAAAAAATGGCGGACCACAAGATCGTAGCATATAAGTGACAGCTGTTTTACAATTGAACTGCCGGTTGCCTACACACTAGCGCACAATATTAAATTTTGCGCTTGGTGTCATGGCAACGGGCAGAACAGTAAAATGCTCAGAAATAGGTTAGTTTGTGGTCTGAAAACTTCATTTGTTTTTGTAGAAATGTTAACTTTTCTATTAGATCACAGAAAAAATTATTTTCTTTTGCCATCACGACAAACGCTCTAAGACGATATTGTAATAGAAAATTAATACTGATTGCTATCTTGCCTAGTCTTTTAAGTTCACGCTTTGAATTGCATTCGAAGCTCAGTGGTACTAAACTTTTTAGTGCCTATTAAATTACCCGAGTTTAAATAATATTCCCGTATAATATGTATTTTTTACTTTATGGGTAATTTTTACTTTTATGCTGGACGGGACATTCCATAATGTATTGATATATCTCGTAAATCTAGTATATGGGAGTGGACTGCTGTTTAGTTTTGATTTATAGGGTGATGGACTTGTAGCTCGAAATGTAGACCTGCAGCGGTTGAAAATAGCTGTAAAAATTGTAAATAGATTTAAGCGGTGTTTGCGTAAGGCGTAATGAGTGGAAAAGCGGTAAATAAAAGTCCTACCTTTTATATCCTGCGGTGTCCCCTGGGATGTTCTAGTGATGAGTGATGATGCCAGGATGTGAGTAGATGTAGCACAAGCGGTGATGGTCACATTATATTAAGAAGCGATAATAAATCACTAATAGTTTAATTAAAACATATTATGGCGGTATTGGGAGGGGTTAGTCAAAAACGTGCTTGTCTGTCATTCAGACCTGTTGAAATCTCCCCCCGCGCATGCGGTTTTTTGAAATAGGAAGTGTCGAAACCCATTTGGGCGGTAAATTTGAATTTAAATATAAGAAAGTTATAATAATAAATTGATGTTTCTTGGAAACGGAACATCTAGTATTATCTCAGTTTAATAATTGGTGCAGAAAAAATTGCTTGGTAATAAATTGACAAAAAACTCAAATATCTAATTAATTTTAGTAAAAAAATGGTAAAGTATTGAAAATGTAGATAAAATTTTCAATGAAAAACTACAATATATACGGTGATATCGATGTATAGTTTTTGGAACGGTCAATTTGTTCTTAGATAAACAAGGTTTTCAGACCGCAAAATAATCAAAAGTCCAAAAGTCCTTTACTTTTCTGCTTATTACCATGAAAACAAGTGCACAATTGAATTTTGAATCAAATCTCAATTTGCTGTGCAAAATGTTTGTGACAGTGATAAGGATTTTACTTTTACACCAGATTTGAAGAAAATTTTAAATGTTGCGACCTTGTAAGGTTATAAACTTACTGCCCGAAATTTATTTATTTATTTATTTTAGATCGTATAAAAAATGTTGTTTGTATTACAAGCGCAAAATGTAAATTCCACGCTCAAGTAGAAATCAGTAATTTCGCGCTCTTAATACAAAAATAACTATTTTGATGATGAGAATAAATTTAAAACCCAAGATAGTAAATCTTACATGAGGAATCAGGTTTTACTGCCTATCACACACAGAAAAATATTGTCTTAAATCAAGAAAATGGTGATTTGTATATAACGAAGAGAATATATTCTTTTTTATGCATACCATATTCTTGTCCTTTCATATTTAAATCCCAATTTTTATATTCTGTTCGTTATATCTGAATCACATGTTCTTGATTTAAGATAATATTTTTTTCTGTTATTAAAACAAGAAACAACTCGGATAGATTCTGCGCGCAGTTTATACTCTAGAGATACTGGATAGTTTTTATCTATTTGCCATTTTTTAAATTTATGTTTTTTAAATCCGCCATAATGCCATCTTCCAGTGGAAAATCCCTTTTTTAGCAAAAGTAATTTTCATAAAGCCATGTCAGAAATTCATTTTCGTTGTTTATAGTCCACGTTAATAGAGACTCCATCTAGCGGCGGCTTTATCCGCCGTCGCGACGGCGTAAAATGCCAGAATTCAACCTTAACTGCTACAAAATAATACTGTCCCCTATACATAGGTTTATTAAAATCAAAAATGAAAAAAATAAAAAAATAATAAATAAAGTTTATTTTTTCGTCAAAAAAAAATATATATTTTTTCAATTTTTGATATTTTATAAAAATTTCACTTTTTGATTCTTTATTAGTTTGTAATTAAATTATTCATTCTTTTCGATGAAAAGTCTCTAGTTTTTCTTTCAGGCCTAATAAGCATAATATGGATTTATACTCTACGACGGCTCACGCCGCTAGATAACGTGACTATACAAGTAAATAGAGGAAATAACATGGGTTTTAAAATAAAAATGTTTATTAATTTTCAGTTTAAATATCGCCTATAAAAATACATGAAATGGCAAATTAAAGCTACGTGTTTCATTTACTTTTATTGTTTTTACGCTTTTAATTTTAGTGAAAACGGTAATGAAAATATATAGCTAAATTTTTTGACTTTAATCATCAGAATGAATGAAATAAAACACAATTTAAAACCATTCGTTACTCATTTAGAGGAATATAGGAAACATGAAAACAAAACTATTAATATATTATATTAATTATATATATTTTTTGATTTTGAAACCAAATAAACAGAGATTATAAATTGAATAAACACAGAGTCATTTTTGGTTAACAATTAAAAGAAAACCTTATAAAATGCTAGGTTTGGACTTTTGATGATTTCCGCTACGCAATATATGTTATTGTGTTACCCGAATTTTTTTTTCTATATATAAAGTAAACTCCGGGCATCAAAATAACCTATTGCAAACTATATATTTATCAATTTTATGAATTAAATACCGAAAATTTATTGTTTACATCTCATATGATTACCCAAGTAACACAATTTATTACTGAAAGTAACATAGAAGTTCTAAAACAGTTATTAAATATTGTTTATGTTACCTATACATCATAACAGTTCTATTAGAGAGAATTTTCCTACTAGAATTCGAAAGTGTTAAGAGTGCCGTACAGAACTAGCAGTAGCATACAGATTACCAAGTTAGTGCAATAGAACTCTGCATATATATTGACTTTAGTGACATCTTTTGTCAACATAGAGAAACTATATTTATAAATACGGTGTTTCTATGTTGGCAACTTTATTGTCAAGAAAGGCGTCAAAAGTGTAAAAAATTGTTTAACATTTTTTGTATTTTTGCTCGATATTCGGTCTATAAACCTTTCAGCCACGTCCAATATTTCTGGGCTATTATTTTCTGAGTAATATAAAAGTCGCACCTTCCTGGGCAAGAAGGGACCAAAATTGAAAAAAAGTGGCTCAAGCATTTTTATAAAGTTTTCTACGTAATTAACAAAGGGCTAAAGTTGCAAAGGAAGATGAAAGAGTAGTTTCACGAGAAAAAAATAAGAGGTTTTCGTGCAGAATTCTCTAAATATTGTAATAGGGTGCTGGTCCCAATTAAAGCCAAAAATATTAATTATCTAAGATATTAATTTAGAACCAAACACTATTATTTGGAGGCGTATCAAATGCAAATAGCTGTATAGTTGCTATTTGGGTAGCGTGCCACCAGTAATAATATTACATAATATTATCACAATATCATATATCATATGATAACAAATGTTAATATAAGAATCTAATTACTACTTAATACTTATCTGACTTTCTTAGATGTTTCTTCGATGTCTTCCAATATCACTAACTTTATATAGAAATGTGAAAGGTAAAAAACTTCAAATATATTTTAAATTAATTAAAATATATCTTGCCAATAAAACAAAAGGATTAAACAACAATGAAAAGAATTTAATGAAAGAAAAAATGAAAAGTTAAAAACAAATAAAAAACAACAAAATATTTTAATTTGAAATGAAAAAATTATGAATAAATAGCATCTTTACCCTTCAGATATCTCTATACGCGCGACTCTAATTTTTCACATATTACCTTAATTCTAAAATTCCCTTAAGACCCAACTTAACTAGACGACTACATATTTTCGAATCCCATTTTTGACCATAACTAAACACAGACCAAACGTCCCTTCCCAGAGATGCCGATATACCAGTCATAAAACTATTAACGTAAATATCTGAGGAGTTTTCGATCAAAATAAATTGAATTACTTTAAATTACTGAAAATGAATTTAAATTTAATTAAACGAAATGATTAAAAAAACTACTTCTACATATTGATTGATATTGATTTTCATGACATTGCTTCGAAGTAGAAAAAACCATTTTTACAAACAATCCCTAACTATTGCCAGTATCTAAAACAACATCATTAAAGATATTCCCATATTTATTAATTAAGAAAACCGAATTAACCAATTAATTAGTCTAATAAAAATGTACACCCTTTTTATATAAACGCCTCAATTACGTAAAATCTAAGAGTACCAAATACTAATAATATTAGCATCTGAAAAAACAAACAACAAACCGCCCGTTAAGAACAATGCTATATCACGTTCAATAACCATTAAAATAAAAATATAAATACTCAATATATACAGGGTGACCACTCTGTTACAATATGTGATTGTTTGCAAAAAAAAACAAGCATAATATTTAATTGCTCACTTTAGTTCGAAAGCTTTATTTAGTTATTTAAAAAACGCATTGTATATTGCAAACTATGCAATCAGAGGTAAGTAGTATTATACTATGTACAAATCCTTAAAAGCTATAAAATGAAGAAATTACAACTTTACCAACGTTTCCATTGAAAGAAAACGAATTTGATGCGATCCAAATTGCTCGGTTTTCGGTCTATAAATCTTTCAGCCACGTCTAATATTTCTGGGCTATTATTTCCTGGGATTGATATAAACAGTCTTAAGTCGCACCTTCATGGGCAAGAAAGGCGTCAAAATGGGTAACAAATGGCTTAATTTTGCGTGTCTGTGTTGCAATCGAACGAATAAATTACAAGTTGGCCACAAATGAAGCCCGAGCTCGGCCTAATGAGTGTAACAAAATCACGCGAACCATCTCATTATCTCAATCAGTGTTTTAAAGGTTGCGGGAATAAATTGTGGTTAATGATTAAGAGATAATAGGGCACATTGGATATTATCACACTTGGATATAATTCGTTTATAATTTATGTCTTAATCGAGTTTTTCGTTCATTACAATTTGACTAGATGGAGTTAAGCAAAATTGGCTAGCTAATAATAACACTGGTCCACAAAAAAAGTTTTATTACTATTTTTCTTCCATATATTTGCTAGAAACGAATTTGATAACGACAAATGTGAAAGGGGTACCGTTTAAAGACTAGAGACACTAGACAGTCTGTCGCCTTGCTAACTTAAGACCTAGATCTAGTGTCCCTATTATAGACGGGTAAAATAATGAAGAAATTTATAAAATATCAAATTGACTTCACGTAACTTGTATTTTAGGACCATGTCCTTTCGTTTTTTCTTTGTAGCTTTATGGGATTGTTTTTCTGGCCGCAATATTATCAAAAGTTTATTAAAAGAAAAATTAATAAAATTAATTTTATCTGTAATTGACATTTTACTAATGTCAGAATTTGAAATCTAATTAAAAATGTAAAAATATATAAAAATTTAGTAAAATGCCTATATCTCGGAAACTAATAGTCCTACGATAATAGTTATTTATGGTACTAGTGGGTAAAGTAAGATATTGCCCCTGAGAAAATTTTCGAGAGGGCAATATCGGTTTTCCTATGTGCCATACAAGGTTTTATCCAATAAATAGCTTATAAATTCATATTTTTATTAAAAATTTTAATGACATTTACAAGAAAATAATTTGACAAGTGACAGTTGAGTGGGTAAAATAAATAATTAACCACTCAATAAAGTAAAAGCCACGCGGGGGTTATTATTGAGTTTATCTATTTAAAATAAAGCTGGTTATTGTCTCATTATCTGTATGTATTGGATAAAAATTATTACGTATGTTGTTGTAGGGAATATATTTTTTTTTATTTATGCAAAACTTTGTCTTACTATAAATAAGTGAGATATCACTAACATTTTTAATAATAATTAACGTCATTTATTGTACCATTACATGGACAAATGGCCATCGACCTAGGTCCTTCAGCCCTCACTAAAATAACTTTTGAATATGTCATATTTTTTTTGTTAAAACAAATGAAAATCGTTTTTTTTTTTTGAAAAACCCATAGATTTTATTAAATTTGGTCTTAAAAAGATGCCAAGGCTCTAAATAATTAAGTTATAAAAAAATACTTGAGTTATATGAAAGTTGAGCTAAAAATTGTTTCTAGAGCGGCGTGGGGTTCTTATGTAAAAGTGGGTTTATTTAGATTTGTCTAAATTTTACATATTTTATAGTTTTTCATAATCTAGTTAAAAGTTTATAAGGGTACAACTCTCAAAAATCAATAGTTAAGGTGCTAGAACACTTTAAAAGTTAAGGTGCTAGAAAACTTTAAAAGTCAAGGTGCTAGAGCACATAAGGTATTAAGAAAACTTTAAAAGTTAAGGCGCTGGAACACTTAAAAAATCTCGAAATTCTCTCACGAAATATAAGGTGCTAGAGCACATAAGGTGTTAAGAAAACTTTAAAAGTTAAGGTGCTGGAACACTTTAAAAGTTAAGGTGCTAGAGCACATAAGGTATTAAGAAAACTTTAAAAGTTAAGGCGCTGGAACACTTAAAAAATCTCGAAATTCTCTCTCGAAATATAAGGTGCTAGAGCACATAAGGTGTTAAGAAAACTTTAAAAGTTAAGGTGCTGGAACACTTTAAAAGTTAAGGTGCTAGAGCACATAAGGTATTAAGAAAACTTTAAAAGTTAAGGCGCTGGAACACTTAAAAAATCTCGAAATTCTCTCTCGAAATATAAGGTGCTAGAGCACATAAGGTGTTAAGAAAACTTTAAAAGTTAAGGTGCTGGAACACTTTAAAAGTTAAGGTGCTAGAGCACATAAGGTATTAAGAAAACTTTAAAAGTTAAGGCGCTGGAACACTTAAAAAATCTCGAAATTCTCTCTCGAAATATAAGGTGCTAGAGCACATAAGGTGTTAAGAAAACTTTAAAAGTTAAGGTGCTGGAACACTTTAAAAGTTAAGGTGCTAGAGCACATAAGGTATTAAGACAACTTTAAAAGTTAAGGCGCTGGAACACTTAAAAAATCTCGAAATTCTCGGTCACCGAGACTCGGTCTTATGGAAAAGTTGTTTTGGTTCGATTTGGCTGAATTTCGGATATGTTATGGTTCTTGACTTTCTGATTAAAATTTTGTAAACCTATTTCTGGATCACCCTCTATAGAACAATAAATTTTATTGTGACAATTACATGCATGGATTGATTACTGATAAAGCGAAAATGCAAATAGCAAAAAGGGTAATTGGAAAACATATATTTTCCGGATTTTCCGGGATAAAAATTATGAACTTCCGTTGTCAAAGTTAAATACCGAACGTTAATTTGATTTTTCACGCAAATAAAAATTGAATTATGATATGGTTAAAATAAACATTTAAAAAACAAAATGTATTTTTATGCCGTTACTATTAAATACTTATATTAAGGGGCCTTTATTCTCTAATTTAAAAAAAAAATCTACTCGTGCTTTCCAATTTTGAAAATTTTTAAAATTTTGGAAAATCCTAGTATTCGTGTAAAAATTTTCAAAATTTTGCTTGTGTTTTTGAGTTTTATGACATTTTATGTCGATATAAATCAATTTCGAGCAAAAGCAAAAATGTCGGGGGATTTTCGTTCGATCGGTCTGTCCGGGAAATTTCGCGGGCACGATAACTTAAGAACACTTTAAACTAGACTTGAAATTTGGCATACAGGTGTTTTACCAAAAGTTCGCGCACGGGATTGTTTTTGGTGAACATTGGGGTGGGGCAAAAAGTATAATGTTATTCAAAAAGTGTTTTTAAACTTAAAACAATGCATTAAAAGTGAGCGTGCTACACGAGTTGTATTTTTCTTTATAAATATTACAGTAAAGGTAAAGCATCTTATTTTAAAAAAGCTTAAAACAACAAGTTTTAATTAGTGGGCCAGAAAAGGTTTTTGGCCCTAGGGCCAAAGTCTAATTTTTCGCCCCAAAAACATAAACAAAAAGTGATGCTCTTAGAATAAATCGAATAAAAAAGTAATTTTGTCTTCGCAGCGTATTTTAATTTTATTCTAATATTCAGTTCTACCAACCAAAAGTGGAAAGATTCAATTAAGATAGCAATCTTTTTTCAATAATACTTTAAAACTTATACATTTTATTATAAGAGTGTAAACTCTTCTTATATTTTATACTTCGTGAATATAAAGTAGCTCTTTTATACCCAATTAGGGGAGATAGGGTCTAATATTTAAAGTGGTATTTTTTAGGGTCACTTTATCTAGTCTTACTTTATTCTTTTGCTCTCGGTCCTTTGTTTTTGCTTTTTTGGACCCTTCTCTGTTTGAAAGTATTACGTAACGCTCCTAGGGGGGTCATTTTGGAGTGTTACGCCCATATTAATGGTATAGGGAAATAGCGTGATGGGGAGGGGGTCCAAAATGATTAAAATTTGCGTTACGTAATACTTGAATGTTCCCAAAGTACAAATCCAGCAAAAAACAGACAAATTACAGAAGAACAAATTAAGGCCATATAAAGTAACTCTAGATTTTTTATCCTAACCTAATGTAAATGAGGTCAAGGCTTTTAATAACACATAGTTAAGAGTATGAAAATAAGGACTTTTTATAAAAAAAAAAACTCGAAAGAGAAAGCGAGTGGCAGTGAGAGAGATATAGAGAGAAAGAGACAGGGAGACAGAAACACAGAGAAAAAGAAAGACAGAGAGAGAAAGACAGAGAGACAGAAATGAAGATTCGTTTTGTTCATGAAAAAGTTTATCATATTAACCAAATTGCCCTAATTAAATCTTTGTTATAATTAAAAAACATGGATAGGCTCAAAATTAATTTAATTTTTATACTTTTAGTTTTGTGTAAATTTAATTAATTTTTTGAAAACACTATTAATATAGTTCTCCGCATGAAACAAAGTCTCCGACGAAAGGGGGAGGGATCATTCGCGCTCTCTTCTTTCCGTCAAGAGCGTTATAAGCCGTGAGTGCCTACAACGGGCTTCCCACTTGCATACACATTCCACAAACATATTTCCCGTAGCCCCAGTTCCGTGCGCCAAAGTATACAAGCCGTCTTCTCCCCTACTTCTTATTAAAATAAAATAAATATACAACTTCAATCCACTTAAATAAGGATTTTCTTTTCCTCGTTAAAATTACATTTATATGATCCTTATTAAATAAGTTATAAAACGTAATTAATATTAATTATTATTATTAAATAAATTTTATTAAGGATGATTTATGCGGTCTTATCACAAAACTAGATATAATTAACTATAATTACCTTTAGTTTTTAAATATTAGATGGCACCACCTTTTGTATTTTTGTACATATCTGTTGCTGCATTCAATTGTTTTTACAATTTGTCATCGTTTTATCATAGTGGGAGGCCCGTTGTAGGCACGCACGCCTTATAAGGCTCTTGACAGAAAGAAGAGAGCGCGAATGATTCCTCCCCCTTTCGTTGGAGGTTTTATTTCATACGGGGAACTGTAAAACACTGAATAATCTTTTTAGCTAAGTTTGTTGTTTGTATTTATGTTGCTATGCAACGCACGAGACACATCTAATGTAAAAAATCCCGAACGCACAGTGGGAGTGATTTTTGCATTCGGTTGGTCGAGTGCTTAATATGCAAAAAGGATTCGTAAGTACAAACAGTAAACTTACACGGAAAAAACATGAGGTTGCACTATGTTTTTTAAGCAAATTTACAATTCAAAGTTATTAATTTAACTTAAATTTAAACAATTAGTTAAATTTGGACGGGATCGGTTGAAAGTTATAATACAGCCACGCAAAAAGGAAAAACGGTACGGAATATTTTCGGAGACAATTGTATTTCTATGTATTTTGAGACGCTGAAACCAAATTTAAGGTCGAAATAGCACCTCGTCCGATTGGTTTTGGATATATCCTCAAACTTTATTTTCGAGTATGAATATAACTTTTTAAGGTTATCTCCAAAACTAATCTGATTAGGTGCATTTTTGACCTCAAATTCGGATTCAGCGCCTCAAAATACATAGGAATACAATGGTCTCCTAAAAAATTCTTTACCTTTTATTATATAACTATAACTATATTCTATACACAAACATATACTATTCAAAATATTTACTATAAGATTTTTAATTTACTATCTTACTTGAAAAAACAGACCATAGTCTAAGGTGTCGTCTATAAAATACGTCACGTAAATTGACCGAAATTCATACATTGATACCCCGTTTCTCGCGTTATTAAAGGATGTAGATGTAGATGCAAAATAACGAGAGAAACGGGGTATGAAGTGTATGAATTTTGGTCAATTTGAGTGACGTATTTTATGAACTACCCCTAGTCTAATAAATTTAAAATTTAAAAACTCAATCAAACTAAACCAAATAGCTTATATAAATATTTTAACGCTTTTTCCACATGAGTCATGTGACATGCCATAAAATCTGAATTAGGAAAACAGATAGGGTCACGATAACCTATAATGTCAAAATACTATGAAAAAAACTAGGTAGGTGTTACCATAAAATATTACTAATTAATGTTGAAAGGTTTGCACAACCTCTAAAAATGCTACTCTAAAACATAGTAACTATGACATTTACCTCTAATAAAAAAATCGTTCGTCGTATAGTCTTAAATACTTGATTTTCTATAATATAGAATAATAATATATAAAGATATATTATATCTTTTTGGCTTCAGTAAAAATGTTTATAAACCTAAAAATAATCATAATATAGTCACGTAAATAAAAAAAATTAAACAGATTTGCAAATTTGGCGAGTTATACAGAGTAATCAGTAACTGACATGCCAAAATTTAGGAGCTGATTCTACATCCAAAAGCATGAAAAAAAGTTCCTATAAAGGTTGGTCCAGAAATGAGTCCTAAGGGAGCTACGGTTCTTTGAAGATGGACATATTGAATGGGGAACAAAAAAAAAACACCAATAAAATTTTAATGCTGCAGGGCGATTCTTTATTTAAAAGTAAGAAGAAAACGATTCTTCATCAATAGCCTTTTAAAAAATAAAAATTTTAGTGGCATAAAATGCTACTTCCTCTTAACTGCATTTTTTTGAAAACGGTTGCTCCTACAGTGTTATACTATACGATATTTTTTATTTATTTTACTTAAGGAATCTATATTTTTTTACAAAAAATCCAAAAAATACACATAAAAAAGTTTGGGCCAAAAACGTGTTGAGCCTCACATATTTTGTTTGTCTAGGCAGGCCTCTGGATAGATTCAAAAAAGTTAATTAACATAAACTTATTACCCTTAATACTAGTATACACGCAAAACCTCGTCAGTCTAGCTTAAAGGGTACCAAAGTTATTAACTAAAAACCTTGTTTTTAGTACAAATTTAAAGGGTCGTATTTACTTTAGGGCTCATTTTCGGACCAACCTTTATAATGTAATGTAATAAATGTGATTATGTGACTTTAAAATACATTACACCAAAGCAAACGCAGTAGAGTGCCAACGCGTCGGCTACCAGGCTCAGCTAGCCAGTCAGGTGGACGGGTCAGGTGAAGTAGGAAGGAGCGGCAATCCGAACCTGAGGATTTGCAAAACACACCTACCTCGCTCTCTGACGGTAAAGAAAAACCTGATCGCATAAGAGTTTGTTCATGGAAATCAAACAACTGCACTCGTTTGTAAATACCGAACACGTTTACTTTTTTGTTGTTGTTTTCTATGCAATATATAGTGGTTTGGCGCATATACAACTATTTATATATTATATATTATATTTATCTATAACCCAATTACGTTATTAATTATGCCTGTGGTCTATCAGTGTGGGCTATTACCCTGATAGCACAAAAGCCTTCTAAGAAGATTCTTAAAATAAATAGCCGGAAGGACATGCTTCTTAGAAGCATATCTATTTTGCTCAGGATATTCTAAGAACGATTAAAGAAATGCAAAGGATACCGTTTCAATCATGCTGGGAGTTCCCAAGAAGCTTCTTATACCATCAAGGATCTTGGTGTCACTTTTGACAAAAAATTATCTTTTCATCCACACATAAAAAACATTGTATCCAAAGCTTACAAATCACTTGGGTTTATTATTAGGAATACTAAATGTTTTAGCATTAAAACTGTTAATTTGCTCTATATGTCCTATGTCAGATCACATTTGGAATATTGTTCGGTAGTTTGGTGCCCTAATTATGCTGTTCTTATTACTGCTTTAGAAAACGTTCAAAGACGTTACCTCAAATATCTGTATCATAGGAAATATGGTGAGTATCCAGCTAGAGGGATACCTAATGTGAATTTGCTAAATGATTTCTCGTTTCAATCGTTATCTGTAAGACGTCAACAAGCATCAATTATATTTTTGTATAAATTGATCAATAATAAGATTGACTGTATTGAGCTATTAAACTTATTGCAAATAAACGTGCCCAGAATTTCTGCTAGAATCTCTCCATTTTTTTATGTTAGAACGTCCAGAACTAATGTTTATCTGTTTTCACCTGTGATTCTTATGTGCAATTACTATAATAGTATTTGCTCTAGGGTCGATATTTTAAATACTTCTATTTGCAAAATAAAAAACTTTTTTGCTGCACCTGCTGGTAATGATCACTGATATTGTTATTAATTTACTTAACATAACAAACTCTGTAATTGGGGAAACCTGTGTGAGTTTTTGAATAAATAAATAAATAAATAAATAAGCCTCTGCATCAAATAAGAATGTTTTAAGAAGCATGTTAAGAATGTTTTTAGAAGTAGGTACATGTACTTTTAAGAATATTCTTGGCATGCTTCTTAAAATATTCTTATTTGATGCGTTTAAGTAACAATATTCAATATTGCGCATGAGCTTACAAAGTAGGTAGGCGTTTCAGATTTCTATATTAATGTAGTTTTTATCTTTCTTTTAAATATATTTTATGATACTCGATCCTTTTTATGGAGTGGTATTATAAATTTGGACATGGCGAAAATTTTTATGTCTTTGTGAAAAACCTAATAATTAAAGTATATAAAAATCTTTAGATATAGCATCCATCAGGTAAGATTCATATGCGATATGCAGTTTTACTGTAAAAGCAAACTTTCTACCAGATATAAAAATCACGCGCCACACAAAAATCCAATGTTTAGAGAAAAAATAGCAAATAATTATCATTTCAAAAAATAATAATTTTAATTTTTATGTATATATAAAATCACGTTATGTCTAAAAATACATCCATTTCTACTACTTAAGGGTAAAACTTTTTAAGAATATTTGTAATTCTAACATAATAAAATTAAAATAATATAGACGCCATATTACTATTCTAAAAACATTCCCATTAGAATATTTTAAGAATATTTATTTGGGAATATTTAAAAAAAAATACTCTAATCATGCTTAGCATGTGCACTATAGCATTATTCTAAAAATATTCCCATTAGAATATTTTAAGAATATGTTTTGGGAATATCCTTAGCAAAACACTCTAATTATGCTAAGAATGTTTAGAGTAGAAGCACTTATGCTACTACAGCAGTGCACCTTTTAAGAACATGCTTAGCATGTTTACAGCATTATGCTAAGAACCTTTCCAAGGGAACGATTAAAAAACCTTCTTAGGATGAAGTGTGTTAGGGTAAGGTTACTGGGTTTTTGATAACGATATCAGAATTTATAGAGTCGAATAATTGCGTGAAGTACGCGTGATTCTCACCCACTAATTTACTAAATGAAATGGATACATGGAATTCCTTTTCGAATAATCATATTTGGAAAAAAGTTTTCATGCGGAAGAAAACTCCATAAATTCCATAAATATAGACCTTATTAGTTAAGTTTTATTTTATTTATTGATTACCAAAGTGAAAAGTTGTTACCGTATTAAATACAGAACGGTTTTTCTTTATATATGGAACCCCAAACATATTTAGAAGAACAACGCACCGTGTACGCGAACCTAGTTTTTGGTGCACTCGATGCTCTAACTACTTATACTTCTTCCAATCCTAATCAGCGTACAGAGTTGACTTTTGGTACTAATTTTTAAAAAACGTTGCTTAACTTCTAAACAATTTATAAAAAAACTGTTTATCTGTCTATCTAGACATGCAGGTCTGTCCGTCTATGGTAACTTTTTCAGGTAAAAAATTTCGAACAATAAAAAACTGTTTTTCTAAACTTTTTTTGTATAAACTAATACATTAGTTAAGGGGTCTTTATACCTTAGAATTTTTAAAAATAATCTTTTTTAAACATTTTTTTTATATAGAAAAAAAAAGATATCATTGTAAAATTTTGTAAGTATGTTTATTCATATTCAAAGAATACAAATAAAATTTTGTGCCATTTTCTGGTCATAATTTTTTTTAAACATCAAAAACGGTGGTCGCCATGATTCCGGCCGTTTGTATCGACTGAAAAAAAAAACAAAACTGGATATTATTCAGCTGAAGTCGCACATTTTCAAACAAAAACGTCCGCCATTTTGTTATTTTTTGGCGGCCAAAACTTTTTCTTCTAGATAGGGCTATAGCAACTTCAGTACTGAATAATAGAACGTTTTGTTTTTCTTTTTCAATCGATCCAAACGGCCGGAATCATGGCGACCACCGTTTTTGATGTATTTTTCAAAAAAAAATTATGGCCAGAAAATGGTACTTTAAATATCTAAATAAATTTTATTTGTATTCTTTGAATATGAATAAACATACTTACAAAATTTCACAATGATATCTTTTTTCTTTCTATATAAAAAAAATGTTTAAAAATAGTATATTAAAGTACTAGTTTCATAACATAGTACTAGTACTTTAGAAAACTCGCCGTAAGCGGCTCGTTTTCTAAACTTGTACTCATGCGCTAAAAACGTGTTATGAAACGAGTGCTTTATACTTTTTTCTATCTAAAATTTAAAAAAACTTACATTTAAATTGATGACTAATTTAGGGATTTTTGTTTTGGATTGGCATTACAGTTTACACCATGTTTAAAATTCTAAGAACAAATGATATTTTGATATATTTTATAGTCATCTCTTCTCTTTTTTACTGCAATTAACCAAGCCACAATTTTAACATGGTAAAAATAACCTAAATAGAAAATTTTGTAAAAAATTCAACTTAAAGCGACATTGACATTTGCACGGAAAACGTCAAGCGATATGCCAGGTCTGTTGCCAACCCAAAAGAACAAAAAGTATAGACCTCTTATGGGCCTATAAGATCACGCAAAATGCCTGTGATTATGTGCTTATAAGAGTCGCAAAATAGAAAAAAGATTATTTTTATAATTTCTATGGTAGAAAGACCCCTTAATATCATATTAATAAGGAACGATGTATTTATTTGGCAGCAGTATTTCTTTTTTCTATAAATTGTCCGATTGGTTGATGATGTATATGGATGTGGTTTTATGATTTCAATATCCATTGTTCTCGTTTATTGATAAACATGCATTTGCAATCTGATAATTATGTAATATAAATGACTTCCCCAAAATGTACGGATCGTATTAATTATGACAAACGATTAACGATTATTGATCATTGATCAATGATCAATTAAAAATTAACAGATGAACTTCCGTAAAATAACGGACGTATGTATAATACAGAGAGATATTTTTGGTGTTTAGTTTGAGTAATAGAATTTCTTTTATTAAGTTTTAAAGAAATTTAATAAAAAGAGGCAAGTAGATATTTATACTGACTATTTTTTAACGTTTTTATTAACCAATCATTTAACAATATTTCTGACCACGTGTTTATTTCTGTCCAATCATATTACAGTTATATCGGGAATTTTCTACTCAAGAAAATTCTAGTGAGAATCGCTGTAGTATTTTGTTTTTCAGTATTTCTCTTTTACAACAAGCTTTCATACCTAAAACTAATTAATAATTAAATATGAATATATTACTATTTATAATTATTGTTATTGCTTTATTATTTACCAAAAAATACCACAAAAAAATCCTTTTTATAAAATGTAATGACAGGTTTTATAGGTTGCAAGCTTAGCGCAGTACCGCGCTAGTCAGTACTGCATTAAGTGACTGAACTATTGACAGAAACGTAATTTGCAATTTAAAAAAGGACAAAAAAGGTTTTAGTTTAGCAATTGACAATGGAATTAAATTAACCAAATTAAAGAATATGTCTGTTAAATTATTAAGATAAGTTATAAAACAATTTATATCATTTTGCAATGAAAAAAATATAAAAGTTGGTTTGACATATTATAAATCTTTAAAAAATAATCTTCCGAATTACACATGATTCTTCGAATTATCGGGAAAAATTTACAGTTCCATTTAAATTTGCTGTCAAAGGAAATTTTCATGAAAACAGCGAATTTTTCCCGCATAATTATCAGCCTCTTGTGTAATTATATATGAGTATTTAAAATACTAAAAATAATAAAAAATGGAAACTTTAATAAAAAGAGGGAAATAAATGTTTATACTGAGTATTTAAAATACTAAAAATAATGAAAAATTGTAGTAATACTAATTTCTTGGAAACAAGTACCAATTAACTTGAAACAAATTATTGCACTTTTTTTTTAAATTAGTTAAAAAAGTTTATACTAATTATATTGTACTTACAACAAGTATATAACATAAGTATCACAAGTACTTTATATTAAAATATTAGTGTCTCAAGGAAAGTCTTCTGTTCAAAAAATTTTGAATATCTTTTATTGCTTTTTTACGTTTCTCGACGTTTAATATCCAAAAAACCTGATTTCCGTCAACAAAAATTATAGATTTGTTGTACAGTGTAATGTTTTAAAATAAATATTACTTCTGGTTATATTATCTGCCATTTTGGCCCAAAATTGATTTTAAATTAAGATAAATAACATTTTTATTGACTTTTTCTCTACATATTAGTAAATTTAATGTGTGAAATGTAACCATAAAGAGGATTTATTGTTTTTTAAATCCCTGTATAATTGGTTTGAAAATAAAAACCCTACCGACAATATTTTTGTTTTATTGTTATAGGTATATCTACATATTGAGACAGAAAAAAACGAAAAGGATAATAAAAAATTAATGACATACAGAAAAAAATACTGTTGCTATTAGCAGTTAGTTGTTAGCAGTGCCAGTGCCAGTACCAAACAAAAAATACTCCCCTAGGTACTTATTGAATAAAAAACCTTTTATTTATTATTGGGATACAGGGACCTACAATATGATAGTTTCTTGACGACAAATACCGTTAAAATTAGTTCTACAGTGCTATCTCTTTCTAACAGTTTTTAACAGCTTAGCCAACGCAAGAAAGACAAAGTAATCAGAGTAGCCAATATAAGCAATAAAAAGTATTTATATTTACCTTATTTATTTTAACCCTAATTTAGTTTTATATTATGCAGTTAAACATATTAGGTAATAATATGTATTCAGTACTAAAATTGTTACACTCAGATTACAGGCAAACTGTTTATTAAAAAAGCCATTTGTTCACAAAGGCTGTTTTCTATTTGTTTTTAATAGTAGTGACATCTGTTTGCTGGAAGGTGAACTTTTAGCATTGAATTTTACCTAGAACAGTTTGAGGAAGTTTTCAATAATGGACTCGCCCGGGAAAGTGTCCCATTGAAGGTAGTTTACACCTAACACTGTTTGATATTATAATAATTTTGAATTAATGAAATAATTATATATATTCATTTGACATTCTCGCAGGACTACTGCATATATGGATACAAATACATAGTATATGAATATAATTAAAAAGATCTTCATAATTATTAACCTGTATTTTACCACAAAATCGCTCGCAAATTTTTACAAAAAAATTGACATTGTGAACAATAAAAAAAAGAGAAAACTTTTTTTATTAAAAAAAGGAATAATTTTTAAAAACATATAAATAAAAGGTTTTTTATTTAATAAGTCTCTTTTGGGAACTGGGAACTAATTGTTTTGTAAACTATAAATTACCAGAGTTATACCTATATAACGTAGGGAGAAAAAAACCGGTTTCACTCGTACCTCGTCTCGCAAAATTTACTCTTTTAATTAATTCTTCTGGAATATTTTTCTTTTTTTTATAAATTTATATTTTACCTATAAACAAAAAATGTTTTTTTGTGTTTTTCTAAAAATGTTTTTCTGTGTTTTTCTAAAAATGTTTTTCTACGTTTTAAAAAATACATAAACTAATGAAAAAGAAAAACAGATTAGTTTTTTTTTAATAATTATAAAAATGATGTGAGGTTAGACATGATCTCCAAACGCAAACATCAAAGCAAAGCAAAATAAAAAAGCTAAAATCGACAAAAAGGATTCCACTGTAACACCTAGGGACTTAAAATTAGAGCTGCGTTCCATTTTCTCTTTACTAATGGATGATGAAGGCGTGAATTTAGTTGCAAAATATTGAACTAATTACTATTTATAATCCCGCTCAATTGTAAACATTTATCAAAACTCTTCGTAGTAAAAAAGTAACATAGTAACAAAGTAACAAAGTACCAAAGTTACAATGTAACAATGTAACAATGTAACAAAGTAACATAGTAACAAATTAACAAAGTAACAAAGTAACAAAGTAACAAAGTAACAAAGTAACAAAGTAACAAAGTAAAAAAGTAACAAAGTAACAAAGTAACAAAGTAACAAAGTAACAAAGTAACAAAGTAACAAAGTAACAAAGTAACAAAGTAACAAAGTAACAAAGTAACAAAGTAACAAAGTAACAAAGTAACAAAGTAACAAAGTAACAAAGTAACAAAGTAACAAAGTAACAAAGTAACAAAGTAACAAAGTAACAAAGTAACAAAGTAACAAAGTAACAAAGTAACAAAGTAACAAAGTAACAAAGTAACAAAGTAACAAAGTAACAAAGTAACAAAGTAACAAAGTAACAAAGTAACAAAGTAACAAAGTAACAAAGTAACAAAGTAACAAAGTAACAAAGTAACAAAGTAACAAAGTAACAAAGTAACAAAGTAACAAAGTAACAAAGTAACAAAGTAACAAAGTAACAAAGTAACAAAGTAACAAAGTAACAAAGTAACAAAGTAACAAAGCAACAAAGTAACAAAGTAACAAAGTAACAAAGTAACAAAGTAACAAAGTAACAAAGTAAAAAGTTACAAAGTAACAAAGTAACAAAGTAACAAAGTAACAAAGTAACAAAGTAACAAAGTAACAAAGTAACAAAGTAACAAAGTAACAAAGTAACAAAGTAACAAAGTAACAAAGTAACAAAGTAACAAAGTAACAAAGTAACAAAGCAACAAAGTAACAAAGTAACAAAGTAACAAAGTAACAAAGTAACAAAGTAACAAAGTAACAAAGTAACAAAGTAACAAAGTAACAAAGTAACAAAGTAACAAAGTAACAAAGTAACAAAGTAACAAAGTAACAAAGTAACAAAGTAACAAAGTAATAAAGTAACAAAATAACAAAGTAACAAAGCAAAAAAGGAACAAAGTAAAAAAGTAACAAAGTAAAAAAGTAACAAAGTAACAAAGTAACAAAGTAACAAAGTAACAAAGTAACAAAGTAACAAAGTAACAAAGTAACAAAGTAACAAAGTAACAAAGTAACAAAGTAACAAAGTAATAAATTAACAAAGTAACAAAGTAACGAAGTAACAAAGTAATAAATTAACAAAATAACAAAGTAACAAAGTAACAAAATAACAAAGTAAAAAAATAACGAAGTAACAAAGTAATAAATTAACAAAGTAATAAAGTAACAAAATAACAAAGTAAAAAAGTAACAAAGTAACAAAGAAAAAAAATAAAATAGCAAATAAATTCAATGTTCAATAAACATTCGAAGACAACAATGAAAATTATGAAACAAAAAAAAAAGGTGAAATTGTAAAATATTGCGAAGCAATTTTGTGACTAAACAAAATTGTATATTATTGTTATTGATATTCTCTGACACTAAATTCCAGTTTACTAACCAAGTATACTTAAAATTAGTTTACATCACAGTTGGTAGTTACATGATTCACAAGACATGCCATGCTAATTTGGTTAATGTTATTCATGTACCTACATGTGTACACTGAAAAAAGATTAAAAGATTTTTATACAGGTTTTTTCAAAAAATAAGTGCGGAGAGATTCTTCACTTTTTTTACATCAACGAAGGTCCAATTCTGCTTCGTTTCGTAGCAACAGGGTGTTTTTTCTAAATAATTTTTGAAATAATATCGTTATTTAAATAAAAATTGGTATCTGGGGGTTTTTTGATATGCGAAATTCGAATTTGATGTTAATATGGCTCCCACTTGTAGGGGGCGCCACTAGATTTATTTTGATCTGATTGGTCAAGAAACGGATAGTTCCCATTTTTACAACCGTCGTAATGGGTGAAAATTAAAAGCCCAAATATATTTCTGTAAAAAAATAAAAATCTTTTTTAACTATGCAAGAATATTAGTCTCTTATTTTGACGTTATACTTCTTAATTTAAAAATCTTAAAGCTAGAGAATTTTTTAAAAATCCTTAATTACTAGAATAAAAACTTGTGTTTATAAAAGAAAAAGAAAAAAAGGAGTAACAATTCTCAAAGGAAACGTATAAAATAAATTTCAAGAATAGGCATCCTGCTATTTATATATATATGTTTAGGAATATGTAACATAAATGTTGTCTACAATTTTCAGTCTTTTGTTTGATGTATTACAAGTTTATGCATAATGAATTATTATTGTATTTTAAAAATATGTGGAGCACCGCCAAAGACGACCTTGGTTTTGCTTAAAAAATATAAAGGCTTTTGTTTTAATTATTAAAAGATTCTGACAAGGTTAAATCTTTTTTTTTTGCAGGTAAACGGTTGGAATACTATATTTTTAACCTAATAAGAAAATGAAACATTTCCAACTCGAGACATGCTATTTGGCCGAGGCGCAGCCTAGGTCAAATTAGCATCCCGAGAGTTGTAAATGTCATTTTCTTATGTGGTTAGAACAGAATTTTATTTACAAGCATAAATAAATAACACATTACGTCTTAAAATTCACTATTTGGTGAATGATCTTCTACAGAAATTTTGCAGGTTTCTTACTTCACTTTAAATTTCAACTAAATAATAATTTAAATAAGTGGCTCGTTGTTATTTCCTATTATCAGTCTGGGTATGAACCATATAATATATAAATAAATATTATTTCTTATTGTTTTTCGTAGAAATAAACTAAAAAGTTAGGTTATTTTATTCGCAAACCACAGCGTTTACAGACAAGGCGAAAGTTTCGCCATCTATGAGGTATAACCAAAAGCTAAAAAACAGGTGAGTTATGAATTCATTTCTAACCTTGGTTAAAAATTAAAATCTTTTTTAAAGAAGTAAACAAAAATGAGCGTTTTTGCAACTTTTTATAATGCATATAAAGGGCGTTTTTCTGTATGCTTGTGAATAAAATTGCTATTTGTTGCCTAGTGTTATTTGACAATTTAATCTTATTAATTTTGACAAATAAAACTAATCCAAATTTTAAGCAACAGTCTTCCAATTCATGTGCAAACTTGCAAACAATGTGGTACTCCATTTCTACAGAATTAAATCTAGTCAAGTTAAAATTTTGATAAGAATATAATTTACAAAAATATAATTTACAAAAATATTATTGACTGACTTTACTTTGACATTTGATGTATTATATATTGTTTGACACACGGATGTGAGGCTATCTAAGGGCATGTCCACAGGCTCACATAACAACATAGTATATAAGAACGCGATGCCGTGATTGGCTTGAAGTGCCGCCATCTTCTAAGCCAATCACGGTACCCCATTCTTAAGTACTATGTTGTTATGCAAGCTTGTGGATATGCCTTAAAGAATATGAAGAATGTGTGTGTCTCTCACTTGCAGGTACGCCTTATGCGCTTCTGACTTAAAAAAGAGAGCGCGCTGGCCGTTCCGTGATACATCCCCCTTTCGTCGGAGCTTTCTTACCTTGTGGCAGTCAATAATCATCATGCCCAAGTCCATTTTCGGGCGGTCGTACACAGAAAGACTTTCCGGCGTATGTTGAATGATATACGGATATATAATATAAAAGGAAAACTGAGGTAACATGTTAAATTTTAAAACTTGGTAATGTTAAGTACTCCACATGAAATATTAATAAATAAAAGAGCTTTTACTAAATTCCGAACAAAATTACAAAAGATAATATTTTACTATTTATTTTGTACTTTTTATTTTATTTTAAGACATAATATATATTTTACTTTATTAGGGCCTATGCCCTTCGTGATATAGATATCGAATAGAACAAAAAAAGCTTAAAATTTGTAAAATAAAAATAAGAATTTTTATTTAGAAAAAACAATTTGCTGACATAAAATCTATAATTTTTGACATTAACGTTATAAGGGATTATAACCCCTTAAGGCACCCGCGTTAACACGTTCAGATAGGTTGCCTCTTTTCCGCTCACCCGAGTTAACTCTGTAGAAAATAAAGTTTTTTTTTTAATTTCCTCAACATTATTTGTTTGGACTTTTTACCCTTCAGTGTAGACTAAAAATTAAGAAAAAAAAATGGTGAAAAATTAACCACTTTTGCGAAAAAAAAGTGGTTTGGACTTTTTTTTTAATTTCCTCAACATTATTTGTTTGGATTTTTTACCCTTCAGTGTAGACTAAAAATTAAGAAAAAAAAAAATGATGAAAAATTAACCACTTTTGCGAAAAAAAAGTGGTTTGGACTTTTTTTTTAATTTCCTCAACATTATTTGTTTGGACTTTTTACCCTTTAGTGTAGACTAAAAATTAAGAAAAAAAAAATGGTGAAAAATTAACCACTTTTCCAAAAAAAAGTGGTTCGTCAAGGGGATAAAATTTTAAAGTTAAAATTTTTGAGCTTTTTGGTAAGATTTCTAAGATTTCTGAAAAATTTGGATAGATTAAAAATAAATAAATTAACCTAAACTAATAGCCCTTATTAATACTAAATGCAAAATCTCGTTGTTCTAGGTCAAAGTGTACCAGAGTTAATAATTAAAAACCTTATTTTTAGTAAAATTTTAAAGGGTCGTAATTCTCTTAGGGTTTGTTTCCGGACTTAGGTTCCTATTCCGGTTTTTCATGTTTTTTGATGCAAAATCATCTGCTTAATTTTTGGCTAAAAGACTGCAAAAATCGTGTATCTCGGAAAATCAGCATGTTTATACAGTGCTTGCATTAAGTCTGGAATCACCCGATTAACTTTTTAGTTACAAGTAAAACACAAAAACCCTCGGACAGGTCGATTTTTATTTTTAATTTTGCAAATTATGGTGTAATAAAAGTTATTAAAATTTGCACCCCCTTGCACCCTTACCCCCCAACTTTTTTTTTCAAATAGCAACCTACCCCTTGTGATACTTCGTTGGAAAGGTAATTTAATAAGCTTTCCAATGGTGTATAATAAAGCCTAATTTGGTAAAGGGCTAATGATAAAATGCACAATTTAGTTTATTATAAAGACATGTAAAGTATAACTTTAGTTCACTATAAATGTTCAAATTGATGTCCTTCAGCTCTTTGACAGTGGACAGTAAAAAAACGGGATTAAAATCGATTAAATAGTAAACATAAAATTGGTCAATAAAAAGAAAAAAAATTGCATTTTTCAACAGGGTATAAGATATTACAATAAGTTTAAAACAACCTTATTTAGATTTTCAGGAAGGTGCCAAGTAGGAAATAGGGCAACAATTACCATATTATGCGTAATATTTCACACAAACAATGTTTAAATAAAACATGCGTTTTTTCATAGACCCTTTAACAAATTAGGCTTTATCATACACTGTTGGAAAGCTTATTAAATTATCTTTCCAATGATGTATCACAAGGGGTAGGTTGCTATTTGAAAAAAAAAGTTGGGGGTGAGGGTGCAAGGGGGTGCCAATTTTGATAACTTTTTTTAAACCAAAATTTGCAGAATTAAAAATATAAATCGACCTGTCCGAGGATTTTTGTATTTTACTTGTAACTAAAAAGTTATTCGGGTGATTCCAGACTTAATGCACGCACTGTATAAAATGATCATTAAATTTCATACATAATTCTTCTTTAATTCATTTAAATTATGACAAAATATTTCTTTAAATTTTAACAAAAATAAAAATATCATCAGCAACTGTCACATACATTTAGTTTTTATTGATTTCTTTTAATATTGGGTTATAGAATAACCTAAGAAAAGAGTTTTTTCAATATGTCTAATAACGGTTTTTTTTCGGAGATTTGGACATTTGCCCTCTAAACTATGCAGTCCGACGCTGTTTAGATCCCTATAAAATAGGATTGTGTCCCAAGGATATAAAACTACTAAAACAGGTGCAATGTTCAAATACAGCATACCAACTGTTACAAAAAAATGCCGCATCTGAAAAGAGCTATCGGCTAGTTAAAAAAATATATGTACAGAAAGATTCCCTTTGGTGAAAAATACCACTGAAATGTATTAGACTTTTATATACAGGTCCAAAAGTAATTCCTTCTCACGCTTAACTTTTGTAGGTGTTGAGTTATCGACTTCAAATTTAACACGAGAATTAGGGGGGGCAGGGAGGTTAATGGAAAGGGGATCGTGTGATAGATAATTTTTAAGCTGATAAAATTCTTTATTTGACCATTTTTTATAATTTTTTAAATTTTTAATTTTTTTAATTTATTTTTTTTTCTAAAAAATGTTACTTAGAGAACTAATAACTGTTAAGTTTCACAGCCATTGGTAATAGCCCGTTGTGTGCTGTTTTATGTATGCTTTATTAATTTTGCATATTTTGCACATTTTGTTGCGCTGTGAGTAAATCCAAATATATATTGTCCTTAAAAAGACGTTAGAACTTGTTTTTGGAGTACCATTAGAGATTTAAACAGTCTGTGCAAAGTTCGTTCGACATATATGCCTCAAAACGCAGTCTGAGCTGGGAACCAAAAAGTTGCTAACGCAGAAAACGTGTTAATTAAATGTATTTATTTAAGCTAAAGTTATAGAAGTGCAATAGATCTTTATATTCTATCGACGCTTTTCCGTCATATACAGTTTTACAGGGGTGGCACTAGCCCACTGATTAAAAAGTCACTTTTTCCGAAAAACTTTAATTTCTCCTAAATGAGAAGACTTATGATAAAAAATAAAAGAAGGAATCAGTCACAATAAGTGTGGCTTTTAGAATAAGTTTTAAAAGTTATGGAAACATTTGAGTTTGTGGTTAAATTGCATCAAAAAAGATTGGGTAAAAAAAACATGACTATTTAAGCAATGTAAACCCAGTTTAAACATGTTTGCACCAGAAACTTAAATTAAATAAATAAAAGTTAAGGACTTAAGCTTCAAATTAAAAAATAAATCAATTAAATCCACTGTGTAGTTTTTTTGTTATTTGCAAAAATGTTTATTTTCAGAAAAAACCGTATATCTCCTAAAGGAGAAAAGGAAAATTAAAAAGTTAAAAAAGAAATTACTCCCATTTAATTGGCCTATAAAATCAATTAATTAAATTGTAAAAAAATATGCAGTGGCAAACCGTGCGCATATCGAAAGAAGCAGTAAAAAAACATAGCTGTGTAATTTTCATTGCTGCCGGTTTAAAAAAAGATTTTTGATAATTTTTATTCCAGTAATTAAGAGCTAAAAGTTCAAGCTTTAAAATAAAAAAAAGGTCAAATAAATCTATTGAATAGTTTTGGAGTTATTAGCATTTGAAAATGTGTATTTTTTTAGGTGGGCCGATATTTTTGAGCAGAAGTGTATATTATATTTGACAACATTGTTATATATTATATTTGATAACAACTTGTCTTTAATATCTGCCAAATGCTCATTGGTTCAATCGATCTATTACTTAACTTTTTTATACCTTAAATATTTTGTACTTTTTATACTATGTTTTGTATAAGATAAAAAACGATAATGTAATCCACGCCGGAAAGGTGGTTTTCTGAGTATCAAAAAGTGGCCAGGCTCGACAGGTCTCGCCTGTCCATATCTTCTCTCCACCCAGAAAACAGCCACTTTCCCGAACGAAAAGGAAAATTAGTAAGTAGGCATTCCATATTTCTTTAGTTATCAAATCGAAGCTGTCTAAAATGGCAAAATAATGTTTACTGTGATATCCTTATATTTGTCCCAGTAACAGACAATTTGACGTAATAAAGATTGATTGGCACACAATGCTAGACATATTTCTGAGAATTTTTCGCCAAACGAAATAAAACGATTTATCATAGCAGGCTCATATAATTCAAATATATATTTTATGGATTTTATTTTCTTGTACTTCCTTATTACAAATTATTGTACACTTCAATATCATACAAAGTGAATTTCATAAAAATTTGTAGACTCCGGCTAGAAAAATATACAGCGTTATTCAGATGATTTTACGATAAAAAATATGAAAAAAGATCCTATAAAGGTTGGTCCGGAAATGAGCCCTAAAGGAGCTACGGCCCTTCGGAGATGGACAATGTCAGTGCTTGGCAGATAAATGTAGACTTTAAGCGACAAGGACCGACGTGTATTTTCAATAAAAATTTCTTTTAAACTGAGTGTATCCGTTCAAAGTTTTTGACATTGACCCTTTTAGAACCAAGCCACAGATTTATATCATCAAAAAAACTGCTGTCCTACTGCTTTTTGGCGAGTTTATGTACTAAATTTAGTACATAATATACTATATTTCATTCAACTTTTAACATGAAATTTTACATCAACTAAAGTGTTATAAAGAATCTCTCAAACTTCGTCAAAGTTTTGGGTTTAAAAACTTAAAATTATATAAAATCTATTCAAACAAATATGTAAGTCTGTCAAAATTTAATTAACAAAGCCGAAATATTTCTAACTTTCTAATTATTATTAAATTAATTAATTATATTAATTAAGCCAATTTACATCGGCACTTAGTGCTACTAAGAGTGCCGATGTATTGAAATCTTCGCCTAAAAGTCAAAATATTTTACCACGTTTTTTTTACATTTCTCGACGTTTTAGACCATTCTGAGTCGAAATCAGTAAAAAAAATGTTTGCTTCCGTCTGTCTGTCTGTCTGACTGTCTGACTAACTGACTGTCTGTCTGTCTGTCTGGGTCTAAACTCTCTAACTCCATTTCTACATGAGATATCGACTTGCGGTTTTTTTCATATTGTTTCTTATCGTTAGATTTTGGGGGTAAACGATTGGGGGTAACGGGGTAAAAATAGGGTAAAACTCCTATTTTTAGCGTTTTTTGTTTATAATTAAGGCAATTATTATTGTATTTGGTTAATTTAGCACTTATATAAAAGATAATTTTAAATTGGTCAAAAAATGTTGTAAACAACGTTTTCCTAAAACGCATTGTTTTCGAGATATTGGCGTTTAAAGCAGTAAAAGGTTTTTTTAGCATATCTCACATATTTATAACCAGATTTCAAAAAATTATATTTTAAATAAAAGCTCTTTAAAAAATGATAAAATTTCTTGGTTCTGCGCCACGCTGACATACAATAAAAAAAATTATCAAAATTATTTAAGTTTTAACAAAAATGTAGTTTTTACACAAACAATTTGTTTCTTGTTTCTGTTTGTGAGTTGAAATTGTGTTTTCCATATATATTTTCCGTGCCCTCTTTCCCAGGATGTTCTTTGAAATTATAACCTCCTTACTACAATGGGGCCCATTAAAAAGACGTTAGTCATTGAGATTGCCCTGAAGAAGTGACAATAAAGGTCACGAAACGTAGGCAACCTACAAATTTGGTTCTTTTCCCTCAAATATCCTATATCTCACGACAAGCACAATATAATTATTTACATTAACTTAATTTTCTTAATTTCATATGCACTACACTAAATTTAATTTTGGGTTTTTGACAAAATTATCAAATCCATCTATCTCGAACAATAAATAATAACTTAATTCTATACCTAAAAATAAAAAACAAGATGTGAAAATATGTAATGCTTCGCATTCAATAGAATACTTCACAGTGTATATTATATTGCATTTTCTCTCTATATACTACCTAAAATAATTTTTTGGGCTCTTGCAAGTTATTTTTTTATTTTCTTTATGAGTGTATTTTTTTAAAATTCGTATAAATTTAAAAAATGCTTTTAAAAAATTTAAACTTTATCTGATTTTTTGTGTTTTTTATGTTTAAGTGTAAGGTCGTAGGAGAAATAGTATACGCACCTAGACACAAACCTATTTCAGTGCACTTCGAGCACTCTCGTGCAGTAAACACTAGTTTCATAATATACTATTTATTCACTCACAAATACGTAAGAAAATTGACCTGGAGAAGAATAATTAACGTGTATTATGGTTGTGGGTAGGGACACTAGATCTAGGTCTTAAGTTAGCAAGGCAACAGACAACGGGAAACGTCAGAAAACATCTGAACATCGGTTGCCATAGAGAGTTTCTTCACGGATTTTACTGCCCATCCTAAACTTAGAAATTAATCAAATCGAGCCGTTTTGAAGTTAATTTTTTGCTTAATTGCATCGTCGAAAATGTCAATAGATAACCTAATTTTTTGACGTAAACTTATCATTTGTGTCTTAAAATAGTGTTTAATCGCAACAAAACAGTGTTAATCATTAATAAACTTACGTTTCTAAAGAGTGTTACGCATAATAACGTGTAACGAAGAAAATTCAATCGCTACAAAATATGTTTTTCATCTTATCTTAAACAGATGAGATAATGGACCATTTTTGCTTAATATGAGTTATTTCTGGACAGCCAGGCTGGAATTTCTTCTTTATTTTCACAAATTAATAAGGTAAATACAATATTGCATGATTTTATCTATATTCTGAACTAAAATTTTATCATATGATCGATTTTATCAGTAGTATTTGGTGTAGAACCAATAAAACTTAAAGTAAATGGAATATGGTCAGAATTTGAAATATTTATATGTTATTAAACTTAAATTAAAATTAAACTGAATGGTAAACACCATACTAGAATATAAAGGTACATTTCTATTTTACTATTTTATTCTTAATGTATGTATTTTCTTATTTTTTTCTAGAGACAAAAAATGGATGGGCAGTAAAATCCGTGAAGAAACTCTCTATGGCAACTGATGTTCAGATGTTTTCTGACGTTTCCCGTTGTCTGTCGCCTTGCTAACTTAAGACCTAGATCTAGTGTCCCTAGTTGTGGGCCTGTGTAATTTTTGACATATGACATTCGAAAATCATTGTATATTACTCTTCTAGAACAAAGAGCGGTAAAGAGTATAATAACAAAAAATATGAAAAATAGGAGAAATAATTTGAGCTGCGCTTAATGTATAATGTGCGTTTAGATGAAAAGATAACTTGTAATAGGTGACATTAGCACGGCGACTTATTATTAAAGGCTTTTGAACTAAAGGCGATCGTGTAAATGATAAGGCACTGCTTTATCGACTTAATTAGAACTTTGTTTCAAAACTGACTGCCTCCATATCAAATCTCTCACACAAACTATTTTTACTTTAGAACGGCCTCGGAGAAAAGAAAGAAAGTATCCAATACATACAGATAATAAGACAATTACCAGCTTTATTTTAAATAGATAAACTCAATAATAACCCCCGCGTGGCTTTTACTTTATTGAGTGGATAATTATTTATTTTACCCACTCAACTGTCACTTGTCAAATTATTTTCTTGTAAATGTTATTAAAATTTTTAATAAAAATATGAATTCCTAAGCTATTTATTGGATAAAACCTTGTATGGCACTCATGGGTAAACCGATATTGCCCTCTCGAAAATTAACCTTAATTTTCTCATGGGCAATATCTTACTTTACCCACTAGTACCCACACAAATAACAATTTCCAGTTTTTGATGTATTTATCCATTTCGAAAAACCGATGTTTTGATGTATGTACGTCCCTCCACGTAAACGCGATGTAAAGAATATAAAAAGAAGAAACTAGATGAACAGTTACAACCTTCTTTTCAAAACATCGGCACTAATTTAAATCTGCGTGTACATAATTTATTAAAGTTTGAAAGACTGTATATCCAAAACGTTATATTCTAGCAAAAAACTGTATTATACATTCTTTATAGAGCTTAAAAAGAGCTTTCATTTGAAATACTCATTTTTAAGCTTGGCTGATTGAATAATAAATAAGTTAATTTATTATTCCATCAATCTATTTTCTAATCATCGTACAGAGTGATATTGGTAGACTGACAGTTTCGGGCTGCTGGCCCTCTTCAGTACCAAGAGTCAACTCTGCACGCTGATTAAGAAAACGTTTTTAGACTTTACTCGCAAAAGGAATATAGCCATTAGATTGATGTAGACTTGTGCGCCATCTATTTCTAGATGTAGACAACTACTCATACCTCTCCTAATCTGGAGACTTTGAATGGTAGCAAGTTGAAGACTTGTGTGTCTCAAGCACATAGTACCACTAACGGGTGGTTAGACGTAAAATTAGTAAGGACAGAAATTTTTAATTTTAAACAAAATTATAAAAATATTAATTTATTATTCCATCAATCTATTTTCTAATCATCGTACAGAGTGATATTGGTAGACTGACAGTTTCGGGCTGCTGGCCCTCTTCAATAAATAAGTTATGCTAAGAAAAGATTTTACTGCTTTTAAGCAGTACGCAGTCAGTTTAAAAACGCCAATATCTCGAAAAATATATTTTACGTAAAATTGTTTACAATTTTTTTTAGCAGTGTAAAACAATCTTTTATTTAAGCGATAAATTAATAAAATGCAATAATAATAAATAATATATAACAAAAAAAAATGCAGAAATAGGAGTTTTACCCTATTCTTACCCCCTTACCCCCAATCGTTTACCCCCAAAAGTCCAATAAGCTCTTTAAAAAATGATAAGAAACAATATGCGAAAAACTGCTTGTCTATATATTTTCCAGAAATTGAGTTATCTAGTTAACAGACAGAGTGACAGACAAACGAGAAATGTAAAAAAATCTGGTCAAAAACCGTTGTCTTCAATACATCAGCACTTTTAGCCGTACGTATAGTTTGACGCACGGATCTGTGGCTATATAATATGTTTGGAATGTGTGTCACTTGACGCAAAAAAGAGAGCGCATATGATTCCTCCCCCTTTCTTCGGAGACTTTCTTTCATGCGGAAAACTATACTATGTCGATGATTAAAAAAAAACTAAAAATATTTAATGCTGCTATTGAATGTTTGGGTTTTTGCCAACAACGAATATAAATATTTTCATAAAAGAAACTTTCTTTTGTAAGGAGTGGAGACTAAATCATAATAAAGCGTAAAAGGAGAGTATATAATTTTGTTTTGTTCGTAGTTTATTAAAAGTGCTTATAGATATCAATATGCCATAAAATAAAGCACAATCTAATCAGAGAAGAGTTTAAATGCTATTAGTATCAGTTTCTTTTGTTTTTTTTTTACATTTAAAGAGTACATGTTTCATAAGGGACCAATCTCAAAATTTTTCGAAAGTGAGTTTTTTGCATGATTCGAGGCAAAATTACATTCGCTTATTATTCGACTATAATAGTAATAGTGCAGGAGCCCACCTCCAGTAGAATTTTTTTATTTACCTCACCGTTAAGACTTTGTATATGTGTTTTTTATCTCCAGTCAAACATTCTTACATAAGAAATTTCTCGGCAGAGGGGAGTTTTTTTTGGGACCAACCCTTAACTTTAGGGCTTCCCACAACGGTATTGCCGGAAAATTTTTGTCGCACAAGCTTACCACTTGATTTTAAAGATATTTATTAAACGATCCTAAAAGATCTGCTGTGTAAATGTTATGACGTCATAACAAACCTAACATAGTTAGGGGTTAGGAGTTAAGATTGGTCCCAAAAAAAAAGCGCCCCGCTACCGAGAATTTTCTTATGTAAGAAGTTGTTTAACTGGAAATAAAGAACACATATACAAAGTCTCATGGGCGTGGGCTCGGGGACTATAAAGTATACCTATATAGCTACATCTTACATTTAATGTCAAATTATTTTATTTATTTCTGCAATTTAAAATACACTGAAATAACTCGAATAGGCCTTGAGTTAAAGACTTCAAATTTGGAGTATAGATTCCTTCAGAGTTGGGATCGTTCTTGGTAAAAAATTGAAGTAGGGTTAGGCTCAAATGGGGTAAAAACTTTTTTTCTTTTCTTTTTAATTTTTCGTTTTTCGAAAAAAAAAGAAACTTTCTTGTAAACATTTTCTACTTAAAAGTAGTTTTAAGGAATAGTAAATTATAACACAAATAAGTTTAACCTCTTATTAAGGTTGTTCTCTTTATTTATGTATTACTAGATTTAATGAAATGTTGTTTTCTTTGGAAAACTTTTCCAATGAAAATTTGTATCCAGTATTTTTCTTTTATTAATAAAACCACAAAAACTTTGGCTGTAAAATTTAATTTGTCAGTTATGAAACCTAATAAACAACAGCAACTATTTTTTTAGCAGAAATTTTGCTGCTAGAAATACTTTCCCGAGCAATTGTTAATTAAAAAAAAATAAAGAAAAAAAAATAATATATATATTTTTTATTCTTAAAAAATATCTATTTTTGAAAAATAAAAGAGTTTCTACCTCCTTACCCCACCCCGACCTTTAAGAAAAAGCAATCCCATCCGATAACTTTGATTAAGCAACCTATGGTATATGGTCCAAAAAATTAAAATACCAATAATAAAAATATTAGTGTTTACTCAAATAAATTTTTACCAAAAACAAGCCAAATAAATGGAACAAATTCACGGAAAAAAAAAATTATAGCTAGGAGCGCTATAACACACATACCAAGCAAGTTATAATCGCTTATTATATAAATACAAGGCTTTCTCTTACAATTATGGCAGTCAGTGTAAAAATTTATATGAAATACTTTAATTGTTTAGTGAATAATAAAATATAACAAATAGTATGGCATTTATAGCTTAAATAGATTTAATTATTGTCCGTGCTAATAATTTTTATAATATAATAAAATTTCTGTAAATTTATAATAGTGCCTGTAATAAATATAATCGTGTCTGTAATATATATAATCGTTTCCAATTTATTTTTAACATTATTAGTTATTGTGTCCCTTATAATCTATAGCTTAAATCACTATAATTTGCCACTGTTACCAAATATCTTATAATGTATAGCGCAGAGCCCACTAATTTCTTTCCGTGTTTAAATATAGTATTTATTAGTATATAAATAAAGTATTAGGTATCTAGTTTAAAGCGTTCTCAATTTTCCCATAATAGAATATTTGGTATTGAAACAATATTTTATTTTATTTCCATAATACTCATAAAATGTTTTTTTTTTTAGGTAGATAATGCAAACAAAAGCCCAATGCACTGAACAGACAATAATATACGGAATTTACCTCGCGAATATAATTCCGTCATGACCTTAAATCTCCTTATTTATATACGCTTATGAATTTAAGTCCTATGGATCCTGTTTAGGTTTCGTTCAAATAATAAATATAAATTTATTATTTTCCTTTCAAATAAAGGGAAATTTAGCCCAGTGAATCTGGCAACGCCGCAATGCGTGAAATTGCGGATAATACGGGTTGACCGAAGTCACCTGGCAAAGTAGTAAGTAGTAATTAGTTCAGTACGCAGCACGTACATCGATATTATCAATCAATATCGCCGCCGGTCATTGCTGTTTCGGTCACTCTCTATGCAAAAAGGAGAATATAGATACCATCTATGATATACAGTTCCACATCAACACAACATTTTTGCGTTACTGAATATAGAGACAGGGCCTATTCATCACCACTTCTGAGCTCAGACATCACCATCAAGGTAAGTCCAATCTCTATGTTTCACGCATTTTCTTATCTCAAATTGTCGTTTTGAGACCCCCAGGGTCCAACAGATCCTATGAACAGCACCACTTAGCTACGCCTATATTTTGAATATGCTGACTTGGAGTCCAATCTTAACTTGTTTCTAGTGCGCAAGCGCTAGAAGAGTATAATACGGTGGCTTCGAGTTTTACAACTCGCCAAAAAACGCCCTAGATTAAAAATTCTTAGATACAAATTTGTTTCATAAAAAAATATGAAGCTTTAAAAATTCTTAGATAGAAATTTGTCCATCTGATGTCACGTTTGTTGGAAGCACGGTAACTCAATCCTCGGTTGTGGAACAACTTTTTCACAGAAATAAAATACCGTCGTTTCCCCACCACGTTGGCTTGTGCTGCCGAAGATCTAAGCACACAGTACAGAAAAAGGTTTGCAGTGGATAATGCCGCACTAGCACTCGGACCTGTGATACTACCCGGAGGCACCGAAAGGGAGCAGCAAGGTAGCTGTCAGGTCTGTTGGCAGAGCTCACTTTAGGGACGTTCAAGCAACCAGGATCTGTACTTAGGCTGCAAGCGAAAATTATTCTTAAGCAGTTTGGCGCCAGTCCAAGTGCACTGGCAGCCAATAAACTTAAGGATCAAAGCCGCTCACTTAGCCAAAAAATCCGACAAAACGAGGTTCGGATTCCTCGCTAAACTGTAGGTCCCGGTACAAAGTACAACAACAAAAATTCTCGTTAGAGTAGAAAAACTAGTAACACAGGGGTAGGCAAAAAGGTCCATTATGGTCTAGTTGCCAGGCTTGACCTCCCCACCATTATTACTACTACTACTACTAATTAATAATCAAATTATTTTCAGGAAAAAAATAGTTTCTATAAAAAGAGGATCCATATTGTTTAAAAAAAAATCCCACAAAAACAAAAAATGGTGTCTTAAACTCTTAAAAAAATGTTACATAACTGGGTTAGGTTGTTTAAGGTAATGACGGTAGAATCAATATACCTACGTATGTGGCCAGGGTTCGCTCGCTAGTGCTAGTGGGAACCTTCTTAGAAGATTCTAAGAATATTGTTTATAAAAAATGCATAAAAGCCATAGAATATAATAAAAAGCAGCAATTTAATATTATATTTACATACCTACGTAGGTACGTAATATTTGGTATATTAAATTTACTTTTCCACATTAAAATATTTCTAGAATATTTTCTCGAAAAGATTCCAACATTCTATGGATATGCAAAGCATGTCTACAGCAATACGCTAAGAATAACCAAGGGAAGGTTTTAAGAACCTTCTTAGAAGGTGTGTTATAAGGATATGAATGTGAAAAAATTTACTTTAGATCCCCAATGAAAATTATTTGAGTTGTTGGGTTTTTAAGTATATTACGGTAGAATATAAATATATCAAGATACCTACGTATGTGGCCATGCTTCTCTCGCTAGTATAAGGATAAAGATATCTATATAAATTTACATAGCTGATATATAAAACGAAGATAAGGAATTTGCAAATCGATAAAAAGAACTAATTTATGAAAGCCGCATGTGAATAATATTACCTACGAAGACGAAGACAACAGGAAAAAATACTGATGACAACAAAATAATACTTTTATCCAACACCTTCACAGAAACATTTGTTTTGAGCACTATTTTAAATATCAAAAGTGACTAAAAAATTTTTTACCCACTCTCTTACATACATCTTTTGATCTCACCCAAAATTAGTTACATACCCTATTAATTGAGTATTATAACTATTCTATAAATAGAAGCACGTTAACTAAAGCATAAAAATTAAAGAAAACCCCAAATTATTCTTTAGTTTTTGAATAAAATACTGTTTTTATTAAAAATTCTGTCATCAACCCGTCCATTTTGACGTTTGTAAGAAATGTAAAACTAGCAATTGTTTATTTTTAATAGGCATACTTAGGCCTTGGCTACCTATTATTTTAGTATTAAGAAAACTTAATCTTAATATTTTTGACATCATTTTTCGCAAAATTATAGATTTTTATTTAAAAATAAATATAATAATATGTCGTATTATGTCATATTATGTCATATTATGTCATATTATGTCATATTATGTCAAATGACAATTGAATTGAAAGAGATAAAAACTACAGTGTGACAAACAACAGTTTTCATTGTGCCCTCTGAGCATAGGTATCAAACATAATATATTTGGCATATTACACAAAAAAAAACTATTTGGGTTATCCTATTTACGCCTTGATAAAAGGTGGACGGACTTTTTACTTGCACTGTATAAAATATTCATGATCATTTTTTCCCTGTTGTCTTTAAATATTCAACCTTTATTCAAATACAAAATGAATTGACATATATTCAAATATAACTGAAATAAAAAAAAATCCCATTTCCATAAGAATAAAGCAAATAAACGCATCCAAGTCAGCGTTATTCAAAATTCCTTGGCCAGCGTTTCTTTTAGAAAACGGGCTTCCTTTTACATTTTTAACACTCTTCGTAACTCTACAGAAAGAAGAGTATCACTAATTTTTTAATATAAAAGAAATACTGAATAAATTAATAGTAAAAAAACATTTTTAAAAATACAAGCTTTTATTTAAGTGCACTAAAAAGAAGAAAATAAACTTTCAAGTAAATCAAACACATCATTTTGTTACATTATAAAATTTTATATCATATAAAAGATTGTGGCGAGATTTTTTATAAAAGAAATTTACACAGGAGAAAGTCCAAACCTTTTAATGTATTTATAGTATAATTATAATTTCTTAATATGGGAAAACAAAATACCAAAAAGGTACAAAGAAAAAAGTTTGGGGCAAAAATGTTATAAGACCCTACGTTTTGCACGCCCCTGGTTAAAATAGCTACATAAAAGAGTATATGCCTGATTAAGTTTAGATCATATTCAACAACTCGTTGCTATCGCTTAAAGGGTTCCTGAGTTATCAAATAAAAGCCGAATGTTTTAGCGCCTTTCTAAGGGGTGCAGCTCCTTTAGGACCCATTTTGGAAAAAAAAAATTAAATTAATTTTATTAAAAAGTCCAGTTACGCGAGATACTAAGGGACGCGGCCCTTTTTACACCACAAATCGCATAAATAGCATAATTATGCATAAATCGTAGTATATCAAAAATTTAACAATATCGGTACTGTTTTCCTGGAAAGGGCCTATCCAAAGACTCGCATAACAAGCATAGTACATAAGAATGCGATGCATGGTACGGTACTGTATTTTATAAACTTACTCATTTTTCCACCCGTCTAGAATAGGTTCCCGTTTCATATTTATTTAAAATTGCTCTTATCGTTACTGAGATACTGCTTTAAGTACTCAATTTTCAATCGACCTGTACTGCAGTATAGCGAAGCATTTATTATCTTCCCGGCTAGTTAACAAATTTCGTCGTTTTATATTCCAGGCGTCGCCAATTTAGGTTCAAAGTTTTTATTCAATTTTAAGTAATGATCAGATTTGAATACGTGGCATAAATATTTAACGTTCAATATCATTTTCTTTCAATAGAAACTTTTTTATTGGGTGCTGCAATCTACGATGGTGCATACATTTGTTACAGTTGTAAAGTAGGGGAAGGGGGGAATACCGTGCCCCTAAGGGAAAATCTTGATATCTTGATAAGAAAATTAATATAAATGCAATATTTAAAACAACGAACTAATAACTCTTCCCCCCAGAATAGGCATTTCATTTGTAAAAACTGAAAAAAACGTAGCCAACATATTCATTTGGCAAAGTCTTACTCGTACAGCTTTGTTCTAACAGAGACAACAATAACAGTTACTGGTAATTGTAATTGTTTAGGCCTGAATATACCTACTATTTGTTTACAAACAAACCGAGATGTTGGCGATACTTTATATTAACGGTATGCATATTCTAGAGAGAAGAGTTGTTAGTTCGTTGATTTAAAAGCAATGTCAATGTAACGTGGCGATTTGATACATACCTTCAGAATTTTAAACGATACTTTTTCTGTTGATTTAAAACAAATGTTTTCTCTTGCAAATGACCCGTGACTCCGAGGTCACAGTCTCAAACTTTCACGTAAGAATTTTAAAACTGCTACCGGTGAACAATTTCTGCCAAATAGCGTCTTTGGCCAATGGAATTCTCTTTCAGAAATTTTCTTTAAAGCTCCTTCGATCAACGCCTTTAAAAACCGCTATGATTTATGGCTTAGAAACTCATTAATTTAATGTAGGCACACATTTTTGCCCCAAACTTTTTTATTTGTACATTTTTTGTTTTTTTTTTTTGTAAAAAATATGGATTCCTTGAGTAAAAATACATAAAATATTTCATATAGTGTCACACTGTAGGAGCAACCGTTTTCAAAAAAATACAATTAAGGGAAAGTAACATTTTGTGCCACCAAAAACGTTACTTTTTAAGAGGCTATTACTCCTTAGGTGTTTTGGTGAAGAATACTTGTTTGGTCAGTTTTAAATGAAGTATCACCCTGAAGCATTAAAATTGTATTGATGATTTTTTTTTGTTCCCCATTCAATATGTAATATTCGAAGGGCGGTAGCTCCCATTTCCGGACCAACCTTTATAGAAACTTTTGTTCATATTTTTGGATGTATAATAACCTCTCAAATTTTGGCATGGCAGTTACTGATCACCCTGTATTTTATTGGGTGCTGCAATTTATTTGAAATTAACCGTAACATAAGTGCAATAAATTATGTTATGTTTTTATGAATAATCACGTTTAATGAATAGAGTTTAATTTTAAAATTAAATTTTAGTGGTTTTATAGTTGCTTATAAACGTGCTATTAATCCAATTTTAATTAAAATAAATATATTAACATATTAAAATAATATTAGGTTAATGGAAAATAAATAAATATATATCTGTAAATAACCCAGTTAACGTTTTTAAACATACATACTCAAACATCTCCAACATCTCTGTTTGTTTGTAAACAAATAGTAGGTATATTCAGGCCTGAACAATAACAGTTACCAGTAACTGGTATTGTTGTCTCTGTTAGAACAAAGATGTGCGAGTAAGACAGACGAATGTTTATGTTGCCGACGTTTTTGTCAGTTTTAACGAATGAAATCACTATTCTAGAGAGAAGAGTTATTAGTTCGTTGGTTTTCTTATACATTCTTTTTAGGCCTATAGCAGGGTGTCAACGGAAAGTGAAAACATTGCACCATTTTTCTTTTTTTATTGAAAAAAAAATTAATCTGATTTTTTTTTGGGTGTATTGGGATATTTTCGTTAAAAAAAGGATATTTTCCTAGAAAAAATTATATTTTATCAATTTTGATTTTCTGTATCTGTGCAATAATATTTTCCGTGTACAATTTAATCGATCGTGTAATAAACTATCAATAAACTAATTTTACTAAATACATTATAATACACTGTTATATAGTTAATTATATTATAATACAGTTAATAGTTAATTACAGATTAATTGGGCTTTAGTACATAGAATAATATTTGGTTGCTGAGTCCAAACATTAATTATAATAACATAAGCTTGTAACATTAGGTAAAATAAACTCAAATATACTAATAATTTATGACTAATAGTAATAAACCAAACTAAATATAAAAAATACATACCGGGTATCACAGATAATATGTAGTTACACCCCCTTAAATTTCTCTATTTTGAAAGATAAAATTTTAAAATTTGGTACATTGATGTATTTAAGGAACCTCAACTTTTTGCTACTTCTGGTTTTATCGAAAGTGCTGCTAACTTTTATACTTTTAGTGTGATATCTAAATGTCTTACATTTTTGGCATGTATGCACTTTTCTGAAAACGATACCATAAGTGACATTTTAAATGTCAAATTAGTGTTAATTTTGTTTCATTTTGTTTAACTGAGTGGGCCCTGACATATTTAATTAACCTGCTGAAAATTTTTTTTCTTAACTCGCATAATTATTCAAATAAGAGGGTTTTAAGCTTTGTTGAATTTGGTACTGTGTACACCCATGGTACCATGTAAAGGTACAACTTTTTATAGAAGTGGAATAATTACTAATTTCTTTCGCTTGTTAATAGACTCAGAATTAGTTTAGCAACCAACTGTATGTTTGGTTACATAACAATTTAACAGTTCTCGCTTAATTATTACTGTTATTTAAATGACAAGCGTCAGCTAGTTTATTTTAACAGGACGCCATTTTGCTTTCCCTTATAGATAGAATACAAATGGAAAAACCTTGCAAAATAAAAAGAAAATCGCCTTTTTATTTAGATTGTACATTGTATAATGTACAAAAGCCTTAAATTGTGAGTCTTATAGTAAGCCTTATAATAAAAGGTTTACTGTAAAAAGTAAACTGAATATTCAGTTACAAATAGATAGGAAATCGGAAGTAATTATCCTATACAATTGTACTTTAATTTTTATTAAAAACTCGCAACATTTCATGTCCATCCTTAAATATTAAAGTACACTGTAAATGAAAATATGGTAAATTCACAGCAAATAAAGTAGGTCATATGTTACCAGCAAAGAAAGTGGTAAATTTAAATCAGTACTCTAAATTCGCTGTTATCTGTAAAAATGTGAATTTTTACCTGTGATTTCACAGTAATTTAAGCAGCGAATTTAATGAGTATTTCAAGCAGTATTAAATGCTCTTTAATTTTCGGGACTGTCTGTAAAAGTACCGGGTTTTTGAACCACATGCATGAATTTTAAAGCAAAATTATTATACCGCACTGTAAATGAAAATATGGTAATTTCACAGCAAATAAAGCAGGTCATATGTTACCAGCAAAGAAACTGGTAAATTCACTGTTATCTGTAAAAATGTGAATATTTATTTTAGTAATTTTACTGCTATCTGTTGTAGAATTTAAGCTATAATTATGGTAATTTTCAACCAATATTGTAAAAGTGCCGGATTTTTGGACCACATGCATGAATTTTAATGCAAAATTATTGTACGAACATGTCGCGACAGGAAAAGAGCTGAGATTTTACTAAACCGAGTAATATTGAGGTTAATTTAATAAATATTGTAAACTCACATTCTGACATGGTGAATTTGCTTTAATTATTACAGTTAATACTACTGAAAGATTGACGGACAAATTTAGAGTGCAAGTGACTTTGGAACTACATGTTTTTAACAAAAAATTAAAGTACATTTGTAAATGAATATTTAGTTACAAATGGATAGAAAGTTATACTCCTATACAAATGTACTTTAATTTTTGTTAAAAACACTATATTTCTAAAGTCACGTACTTTAATATTGAAGGACTGACATGAAATGTTGCGTGTTTTTAACAAAAATTAAAGTACAATTGTATAGGATATCTTCCGATACCAGTTTACTTTTTAGAGTGTGTTAATTTCTTTCTCAAGATTGTTAATAGACAGAATTTGTTTAGCTAGCAATTGTCTGTTTGGTTACATAACATGAAACGGTAATTTTCTCATTCTGCATATATATGGAAGTCCCACGTAAATAGCTAAAAGCGCTTGTAGAATAGGGTGCACAAAAAAAAACAATGCTAATCGACTGCAGTAAGTTTCTTTGATTAGTTTTTTTTTTCATTCGAATTTTAAGAAATTAAATTAAAATCGCCGAATAAAACAACTCAGTAATAAAGAATTACATATAATTAAAACAAGGAACATAAACTAAAGAAAACACGATGAAATAAACGCATCTGGAAAGTGATAACAAAATAGTAATATTAAGGGGTCTTTCTACCTTAGAAATTATAAAAATAATATTTTTTTGTTATTTATATAGAAAACAAAAAAAAGATGAAAATGAAAACTAGGAACCTTCGAAGCCATTGATAAGAGGTCTAGAGTTTCTTAATCAAAAAAGAACCAGTCCATTTCAAATTTAATTTCCTACGTAAGCGTAGGCCTCATAACCTTGGCTAGCGGGGCATCGCGATGCATCGGTAGCGGAAAGAAATGCGTTGACTCTCATTGAGGTTCTATGGCTTCTCCTCCCAATACACATCATTCATAGGCGACATAGCGCGACGTTGCCGATATATAAATTCCTTAAACTGGCCAAGGTTACGTGGTTGGACAGTACCGCATAGTCGATAAGGAATTTTTGGGGCACCCTAATGTATAATCCTGTGACTGAGTATATAATAGGTAGCTCTATGCAAAATTCATGGGGAACGGAGCATCTGTTCAAAATCAATTATTGAATATGGTGGCTCAAATTTCCACAATGTTTTTTTAATAGTTAATAAACAAGCGATAGTTATTTTCTCGTTGTATACCAAGTGTTTCAGGACCTCGCACATTTACTAATGAAAATTACTTTCTGCTGATTTGGCTGAAATTTGGATATGTTGTAGTTCTTGATTCCCTGAAGATAACTGGCCGGGTCGCATGCTCGGCTGATCAACCATTTTGGTGCAATAACCGCTTAAAACCAGGGCTGTTTTTCTTTCATTACATGAATTAATGAACTGTATCTTGGTAAAGACCAAGATTAGGGAAAAAAACACTGCGTTATGCTTTATTAAGGTGTCATTTCCTTGAGGGTTTTTATTGTATATACAGGGTGTCTATTACTTTAGCAGTTTTTTTGAATGCCACTTGTTGACAGAATGAAAAAAATATATTATGACTTGTTCTTATTCTAGAAAATTAAAATAAAGTAAACGCGGGACGTAAACTAAAATGAAATAGGGAAAAAAATACAAAAAGATAATAATAAAAAAGTCCCTATCAAAATGTCATATTTAAAAGCTGTATCTAACGGATTTCTTAATATAGTTTTTAGTTTGTTTTTTTTTGCATCTACATAAAAAAATATCTTTAAGAGATCCACCCTAACTTTTAAGTAATTCATGCAAAATAATATAGAGCTGAAATTTGTATAATTACCAAAAAATTATTATTGTATTAAACATAGAAGGGGTTATATTTAAAATAGTATTTTGAGCTCTATTGGTTTTAAAAATAACAGATCTTGTTTATCAAGAAACAACAAAATAAAATAAATATTTAATATTATTATTATTATTATTATTATTAAAAAGTCCAAACAATTTGCTTTATTATTTTTTATTAAAAAAAACTGCTTAAAAATAAATATATTAAAATGAATTACTTAATTTAATAATTTTCGTTTTTTGTAGATTAGCTCTGCCGTCAGTAGTTAAAAACAGCATTTGATATTTTAAGCAAAATCATTTAGTTACATTTTCATTTTTAAATAAATTAAAAAAAAGAATTGATAGTCTAACCGGAATTTTCCTAAATCTATTAACCCTCTTCCATGGCGTAGATTTAACTCCTGAATAGTATGCAATTTGTGATTTCCCCAACTCCGAATAACTTCGGCTTTCAGCATCTCAGTACCTTTCGGACATTCAGTTTAAGCCCCATATCCGAGCGGAAAAGTTGGTATATTGCACAGTGATTTTTCACGCGTTCATTTAAGATTTGGTGGCTTAAAACTTTCCCTAGCAAGTCAAAATTAACAAAAAATAAAACTATGGTATAATAGTATGTTATTCAACGAGTGTATAATATTTGCTATTAATCAATGAGGGTGAATTTTGGGACAAGAGCCGATAGGCGAGTGGCCTGATCACCCGAATGATTAATAGCTATTATACACTAGTAGAATACTATACTTTATCCATGGCTGTTTTGAAATTTAAACGGTTTATTTTTACAGACCCGTGATTAATAGGGCTATTAATCACGGCCGTGAATATATTATATTATATATGAGTTATTCATTTAAATATTATTTTCTATTTTATTTATAATGAAATAATTAAAGCTATAAATAAACACGTTTAACGATAAGTCAAAATTAAAAAAAAAATCGACCTTTAAATTGTTTAAAAGGAGGCGTAATTTTTACGCCATATCAATAGTATGGTTCCATCAATAAGGTCTGTGACCGTGAGTTAAAATGACGGCATCAATATAATTAGAATTTCATTACCAATTTTTTTTCTTTTGTTAGCACTTAAAAATCCCCTTTTCATAGTATTTAGTATCCCAGATAGCACATAATAACTATTAGATATTTAGGGGAAATTGTTTTTGGATATAGAGTATATCCAGTGGATGTCCTGGATATTCATGATGGATCTCTAATGGATATCCAGTGGATATACTTTAGGGAGGTTAAAAAAAATAGATGTCCACTGGATATCTCGTGGATATTCAGTGGATATCCTGAATATAGGCTGACGTTTGGATGTCCATGCTATCCACTAGATTACTCTATATCCAGAAAGTATAGAATGGGAGTATAGCCTAGCGAGTTAGGACATGTAATTCAAATCCAAAAAGAAAAAAATTCCAAAAACTAAACCTTGTTTACATAATAAACTTTTTGAGATTAGTTTATTTTTTACCTATATTCCACTATTCAACAAATTATAAATATTTTTTAACTTAGTAGGTAACAAAAAACAAAATATAACATGGACATAAAACATAAAATAATATTTTGAGTATTATGTAAGTTAATGTTTCTTATCAAAATATTAAATATTTATGTAAAAAAAAACTAAAAGTTGTAGGTAAGTTTACCACAATATAAATTTGATTTATATGCATATAGATGAATACTCCTGAAAATATTTGTCAGGTGAATTATAGTATATTATACATAATATATACATAATATAATAATACATAATGCAGCTTATTTATGCAGTCCATTAGGTTGAAGCCCATTCAAAATATTAGAATGGTAAGAGTGGCAGGCATGTATAAATTTAAAATAAAATATATGGAAGCAGATGAAAATCTGACATTTTTTGTTGTTTATAAGAGATGTGTGTTCAGTCTGGTAAATAGTACATAACACTAGGTTGGGTTAAAAAGTTGTATTTGTCAAATATGATTATGGTAATGCTTGTTAGTATATTACCAAACAAGGTAAGATAGTGATCATTGCGCAACGAGTTCGATATAGACGTACCTACAAGGAAATGACACTTTCTTCTCGAGTTGGGTAAATAAACAGATTAAAGTATTATTACCTGAAAAATAAACTGTTTAGTTTAATAAAATGACTAGGAAAAGCCCTTCGATATTACATATTTATATTTTTATCGAGCTTAAAGTTGACATATAAGCAACTAAAAAAATAATCTGTTATTGTTACCACATTAAGTGCTACAGTACGGAAGTTTTTTTGTTCTATATATTATTAAGATCAAGGTATGTACTTTAACACACTGGCTACCACAAGAGTCACCGGCCACTCTCAGTATTTTTTCCATATAAGATTTTATACAGGTTAGAAAAAGAAGATTACGGCTGGTAGCCAACTTGTTAAATCACTGGCTTTATTTTTTTTAACAAAATTATTTTAATTTTAATATTTACTTTTATTTTACTTGACAAATTTAATTTATCAAAATATTTTATTTTGATTGATCTACAGTTTGATTCCTGTTGATTCCGGTGATAAATTTTAAACTTTCGGATACCTTATTTACAACTCTATAAAATCATACTAAATTTGGCCGCATAAAGTTGCATATTATTTTTAAACGCTTTTATTATGTGCGTAGTCGAGCGAAAACGTATATTAGCTTCAAAATTTAGATTTTAAAGTTAGTTATGTTTTTATATCGGCCCAAAATAAGTATCGGGAATTTTCGGGGTCAAAGGTTACAAATTTTTTGTTAAAATTAGAAAATTCAAATAGGTGGCGCCAATATAGCTGAAGATTGTGTCCTGCCGATTATTATCAGGGAGTTTTCGAGGTCGTAGACTAAGAATTTTTGGTCAAAATTGAAAAATCAATATGGCGGCGCCATTATGGCTGACAATTTGTGTCATTAATGGCCTATTTGAACCAAATTCGGTGTCTGAGGATTTTATGGGTTATACGTTAATAATTTTTGGCTAAAATTTAATAATTGTAAATGGAGGTGCCAATAATGCGAATCTATAATGGAGAATTTTGCCATTTATGAACCATGCCGATTTAAAATCGGTATACCAGGGTTTTTGGATTTGTAGATTACAAATTTTCGGTCAAAATTAAAATATATAATTTTTTTTAGATTTTTAATAGAAATTTGCAGTATTTATCCTCCAAAATTTACCCTCTTAAGCTTTAGATTTTCAAAATTATTTTTTTTTGTTATCAGTTAGAGTTGGTTTTAATTTTATTAGATTTTTTTATTAAAATTTACAAATTTTAACTCCTTAAAAATTAACCCCCTTAAGATTTAGATTTTTTGACTATTTTTCTCGTTATCAACAGATTATTTTAAGTTAATACTAGTATTTAGTCTTTCTAAAAATTCAATTTGCCCTACTGTGCGCCCTTTTGCCCCAAAAAATATACTAATAAATTAATAAAAAAAAATATATTTGTATTTGAAGAAAATTTAGAAAAATTTTATTTTATTAGGCGAAAATAATATTATAAGAAAGAAAGCCGTGGAAGGATTAAATTTCAGTGTATTTTTCTTAAAAACTGAAAAACAAAAAGATCAATTTTTGTAATTTTTGAACTCTGGATATGTAAGATTTGGAGATTTTCATTAAGTTTTGAGGAAGATTTAAAACAAAAGTAACCAAAGCATTGTAAAAAAAGTTTGTTATATTGGTCAACAGCTATAGTTGTTTTAAAATAGGTTTCTTTCTTGGAATATCTAAAAAATATATATAAATAAATACGAAAACATGCTGTAGAATTCGAAAACTGTTACAAAAAGTGACATTTCTTTACAGAAAAGTATTCATTTGCGCACAGAACTGTCAAAATTCAATTGTTTGAGGCATCATTGAATCAGCTTACTTTGTTGATCACCACCTAATTGTGCAAAGTTGTTGGCTTCCTTAGGAAAGCGTAAGAAAATAATACTGAATCAACTGAATGCAGTTGTTTGTTTTTACTCAAAAAATTTTTATTTGTAAAATTTATGTTTTAAAACTTTTTGGCCAATCTATGAATAGTGTAGTGCAACTTAGAACAGGCGATACAAGCGTTAAAGCCGTGTGAGTTGTGTGCTGCTTTTGACATTTATATATCGAGTTGCGTGCTTTTGAGTAAGGTACTTAAATGTGAAACATGAACCAAGATAAGGACATAATATATAAATTTTTACACGTTTTTTATCATCAATTTTCGGTCAAAAATTTATAATGAGTGATTTATGTAAGGTACGTAGGGGCGGTTATAGTAGACTAGCCCCGAATTTAAGGAAAAAGTTTTACCCGTTCTTATTATAAATTTTCTGTTAAAATTAATGGTTAGTGATTTTAGTAAGATGCAAGATGAACCTACAGACTAAAGACCACTTTACAAGGAGCAATTTGTACCCAATTTTGCTGCTGTGCAAGTTTGCTGCCAGATATAGCATGAGAACAATTGTACAATCATTTGCCTTTTCATGGAGAAAGTTGTACGCAAGTTTGACGCTATATATTGCAAGTTAAACAGTGATGCCAACAAAGCAATTTTGACGTGTCTCTGCGTTTGTTGACAAAAACATAACCTAGCATTTGCTTTTTTGAGGAAGTTTTTTTAGTTAGAAAGAACGGCCTATTATTAATAATAATAATTATTAACATGTACAGTTGCTACTATATTAGTAAAAAGAAATCGATTTGGTAACTTTTTTCTAGGTTGGTACCACGAAAATAACCATAAAACTTGCGTGAAAATCGCCGAAAAATAAAACATGTTTTGATGGCACTAAAATGGCCATAAACTTGCCTGAAGGCATGCGCAGTGACTGAATCATTCTTGCAACAAACTTGCATATCATCAAACTTGCGCACAAATTGCTCCGTGTAAAGTGGCTTTAAAGAAGGTTTTTTGAAGTTTAAACCTCAAAAAAAGCACCTCTAGATCCCACAGTATCCCTCAAATAAATTTATTTTATAGAAAAATGTGCACAAAAATGGACTTTTTATAATAATCTTACTAATGCATTATAATGGAAGGTCCGAAAATTAGGAACAAGTTTTAGTAAAATACCAAACGTAGCGTAAGCTTAACAATTCTTTAGGATTTGATTTCAGTGATAAATTATCCCCAAAAATTATACCGCTTTTTGGAAACACTAATTCCTATTTAATTAAGGCAGCAAAATAAAGGTAAGATCCAATAGAAACACCTAACATCCAATCAAGAATACACTGTCCGTTTTTATGTACTCAGGTTTCTAACTTACATTTGGTTTAGGAGTACTGTGATTCAAAACTAAGCCCATCGACTGCACTTAGCCAGGTCAGCACCATTGAGAAAAAGCTGTCACACACACACTGTCTTTTGTCATTAAATAAAGGGTATCATTCTACATAATAAAACATGAAAAACAAACGAACATATGTCTGGAAATAAGCCCTAAGGAAGCTAAGGCCCTTCGAAGATGGATATATTAAATGGGGAACAGGGCGATTCTTTGTTTAAAACTAATCAAAAAGTATGATATTTTTCATCGAAACACCTAAATAAAATATTAAAGGCCTTTTAAAAAGTAACATTTTTGGTGGCAGAAAATAATACTTCCTCTTAATTGCATTGTTTTAAACTCTTGCTCTTACAGTATTATACTATATGACATTTTAAAATATTTTTTCAAAGAATCTATATTTTTTTACAAAATAAAAAAAAAGATACATATAAAAAAGTTTGGGGCAAAAATGTGCTAAGATTCACATATTTTGTCCGTCTAGCACATAAAACATAAAATAATTGCCCTTATCGTCCTTATTAATTTTTATTAATAATAGTATACATGCAAAACGTCGTCGCTATAGCTCAAAGGGTACCAGGATTAATAATTAGAAAACTTATCTTTAGTACAATTTTAAAGGATCATAACTCTCTTAGCGTTTGTGTCAATACCTATGTTCTTATACTGGTTTTTCATTTTTTGTGATTTAGAATCACCCCCTTCATTAAGTACCAAAAGACTGCAAAGACGGTGTATAATTGCCCCATGATTACGTTTACCCCCATTCACTCTATACATTTTTATTCTATTTTTATCAACAATTTTTGATCTAAACTTTAATCATTGATCTGAGTAAACTGTAATAAAATTATCGCTGACGATAAACTTTATTAGTGATCCTATCTGCTCACAAACTATTCTAATACGTTTTTTATTGCTTTATGTTAATGTAATTTTTCCACATTTACATAAATTTTCTTGGTATTGGCTACACTGGTCTATTCTTTGACATTTTGGTGACACATTTACATATAATAATATACAGGGTGTTCCGTGAGGAAAGGGAAATATTTTAAGGATGTATTCTAGAGGTCAAAATAAGAAAAAAGTTCTTATAAATAAGTGTCCAAAAACGACTCGTAAGGGAGATACGCCCCTTCAAAGGGGTCCCAAAATTTCGATTTTTTATTAATAACTTCGGAACCCTTTGTGTTAAAGCATCGAGGTTTAGCACTTGATCTATGCTTTATAAAGCCTATCAGCTAATGGTATTTGCATGTAGTTACTTTAACCAGGGGCGTCCGTAATGGGGGGTCTTATCACTTTTTTGCCCAAAACTTCTTCTGCTCAACTTTTTTGTGGGTTTATTTTTAGAATATTATAACCAAGGTAAAAACACATAAAAAAGGTACTCTTGTTGTAATACCATAGGATTGACTGTTTTCGAAAAAAATACAATTAAAGGCAAACTTACACCTTTCTAGAACCAAAAATTAAAACTAAAATGTTAAAAACCAGAATTTTAATTTTTGCAGTGTGATTCTACATCAAAAGCTAAGAAAAAAAGTTTTATACATGTAGGTTCAAAAATCGATTTTAAAGGTACCATCACCCTTCAAAAATTTTGGAGACCATAACTCCCTTATCATTGATTTTTGGAATTACCTGTATACAAACTTTTTTTCTTAGTTTGTGGTGTACAGTTAACCTACACCATTGAAATTTTGGTTTTCAACAATTTGGTGTTTAATTTTTGGTTCTTGAAACTTGTAATTTTGCCTTTAATTGTATTTTTCTCGAAAACGGTTAATCCTAAAGTATTTTAGCAAGAGTACCTTTTTAATGTGTTTTTACCTAAAGAATACTATTCCAATAATAAAGCCACAAAAAACTTAAACAGAAAAAAGTTTGGGGCCAAAAAGTGATTAGATCCCTCTTGTCGCACGCCCCTGGTTTAAGTGACTACATGCAAATACCATTGGCTAATAGGCCTTATTAAGAATAGATTACATGCAAAACCTTGTTGCTATAACACAAAGGTTTCCTAAGTTATTAATTAAAAATTAAATTTTTGGTACCCCATTTGAAGGGGCGTAGCTCCCTTATGAGCCGTTTGTGGACATATGTTTATGGGAACTTTTTTTCTTATTTTGACCTATACAGCATATTCTTTAAATATTTCCCTTTCCTCACGGAACACCCTGTATAAATTATTCTTTATTTTTTACGCAACTACAGCAAGGGTTATGTTTGCTAAGTTGGTTTTTATTTGTTTCCCTTTAGAAACTATTTGTTAACATGCATCTTTGGAACCAATTTGAAGGTGTCACAACTTCTAATAGTAAGGATATGATTTTATATTAAAGGTCAATTTGACCTCGTCATCCTCCTATATTTAAATGTCTATTTTTTTCTTAAACTACTCATTAACGTACATCACCTGTTATAATTTGAAAGTGTGTCACCTTTCTAATAGTAACGCTATGATTTTTTTATATTAGAGGTCAATTTAACCTCGTCATCCTCCGATATTTGGATGTATGTAATTTTTCTTAAACTACTCGTTAACTTGCATCAGCTGTGCCAATTTAAAGGTGTGACACCTTCTAATAGTAAAGCTATGATCTTTTTTATATTGGAGGCTAATTTGACCTCGTCATCCTCTGATTGGGACCATGGGGATTATATTTTAAGTCTAGGTACTTTTTATCCACCTATATCTGTTTATAAAATGCTATAAACAAAGATAGGTACATAAAAAGTACCTAGACTTAAAATATAATCACCATGATGTAAACTGCTATTGTTTTATCAAACTAGGTATATTTTTTTAATTAAAAACTCGTAACCCCAATTTCTTAAATCTTTTATTATATCATTAAAAAATAATTAATTAAAATATCTTAGTATTTCAATAACAATAATAATAAATATAATTATAATACAAATACATATTTGTTACTTACCATATGGTACCATATATATTAAATAATGTAATTAAAAAGAGTTATGGTATCTCACATCTGACATGTGTGCAAATTACTAAAAAACTAAATCTAAAAATAGAATCTATTTTTAGAACTAGTTCATAAAAATAACGCAAGTGTCACCACTCTACATAGTCATGCTAGGATGCCATTAATAGATCTGTGTATTTAAATAAAATAGAGTACCCTATGGCATCTTACACAGAATTTCGTTTTTTAAGAAAAAAATGACTCAAAATTAGTTTTTAGTTGTCTAAAACTACCAGAATGCCTTATTTTTGTTGCAAAATTTGTATTTTCTATATTAAAAAAATAAATAACGTGCATTAGATTGGGAAAATTAATCAAAAAAGTTATGGCATCCTGTGTAAGATACCATAATGTGAACGGATGCCAGTATTCACTCATATGCATCCACAAGGATGCCATAGTTAATATGACCGTAAACCCATACATACATACATACATACCAAGGAACTTTTACCTCAAGAAGTCATTTCAGACCAATGTTTATGAAGGTGTCATCTTTTTGTTTGTTTACATAAACGTATGCGATACTGCTTCTGGTATAAACATAAGTATCGCTAGTTTTGACCTTCTGGTGACCAGAGCGATGTTGCGTAATTTTTACTTTATCATTATGATAAATTTTTATACCTACATTAAATTTTAAAAAACTACTATACTACGACGCTATAATTATGTTTGATAATGTAATATAATTAAATTTATTAAAATTAGACTACTAGTTCAAAAACAACTCAAATAAAACTAATATTTCTTAAAATTTACAATAAAATATCTAAAGCAGGTGTTGCAATTGGCAACACTGTATTGCTTGACAAAGTTTACGACATTAGACTGTGAGTTTACACATTCTTTCTCTCTCTTTACGCGTACTAAGTGTAAACAATAGTCACTCCCCACCAGCCCCTCGCCGTAGTTGGTTCACGCTTCAAACAAAGCATACGGTAGATTTCATCATGTTCATTCTTGAGGTAAAATATCTTTGATACATACATACATACGTTAAAAAATAACCCTACTTAATCAAGTAAAAATAAAAACTGGCATACAATGGTTAATATGAATAATACATTACCAAAGTTTAATCGATTTAACATACAGGTTGGAAATTAATAGGTTTTTCTATTATGAAAAATTGCTTTTTGAAAGCTCAATTAAAATTATTGATTAAACAAACTAATAATTTTAAATATTTTAAATTATATTAGAAAATTATTTGAGGAATAACTTATAAAAAAGCTTACGGTCCTTCAAAAAAAAAATACTCAATGTTATTTTTAAAATTATTTTATAGTATGAATTTAAAAATATGTACCTATCATTAACACATTTTTTTAGAAACTGGACATAATACCTTTTGATAAGTTACTCCTCGGTTATAGTCTGTCTATAAGATAAAAATAAAAAAATATGTGTTTAAAATTACAACGGAAGTAACTGTAAACTGTGAAATTTTATTTTTAATTATTATTTTCATTAACAATTTTGCTTTTAAGCAATAATTGAATCATTTTTTCAAACGTATTTATAGATCAAGATGATTTTAAAGTCATCTTGCTATAAATGTAAAAATTTTCAGTCCGGTCCTGTATAGTATGACGTTAGAATGTATTTTTTTACGACTGGTTTAAAATATAGGCAAATACGCACACTTTTCAAATATAGAATGAATCTATTCTAGCTCTAGATACGGTATGACTGTTCTATATCAAGTGTAGTGTTAATTCGCCTTCGCCAAAATTGCAAAAGATTACACAGCCACACCAAATAAAAAAAGGTCAAGAACTCTTTTGAAGACCATTGTATTTCTATGTATTTTGAATTCGAATTTGAGGTCAAAATAGCACCCCATTCAATTAGTTTTGGAGATAACCTCAAAAATGAAAATAATTGTTTGAGTATCTTTAAAACTAATTGGATATGGTGCCATTTTGACCTTAAATTCTGATTAAGCGCCTCAAAATACTTAGGAATAAACTGGTCAACAACCTCAAAAAACCTCATTTTTTTACTTAAAAAACATTTTTTTAGGTTATCTCGAAAAATAATCGGATGCGGAGCTATTTTGACCTTAAATTAGGATTCAAAAATACATAGGAATATCTTTTTCTTTTTTATTTTGTGTGGCTGTGTTATTTTCAAAGTCGTACAAAGTCCAAACAAAATCGAATGTTTCGATTTTTGTTCTAAGTGAACCAAGTAAACAAAGTAGAGTAGAAAAAAATGAAAAAAAGCCACCTAAGCAATCCCCTAAAAACCTCAAGTTTAAAGTTTGGTTTTCATCCGTTAAACGGTGAGGCCTATTACAGTAGGCCTCTGGCCGAAGACATAAAAGTCTGGTAACTTAGTTTTGCTGTTACAATATTTTCTTTCTTTTCTTCGAGGTCACTCGAAAGTAAAAAAAAAATTAATTGCATTTTTTACGTTTCTAGTCTTATATTCAAAAAAGTTTATTTTTTATTTTGTAATTTTATTTTTGTTTTGTTTTGATTAACCTAGCCTAATATTTTTTTTTATTGCAGATTTTTTGATATGTTAAAGCAAAAGGGAAAAGCTCGGGGGAAAGTAAAATAAATCAAAAGTACTCTCTTGAGTTGAACCTAATTTCGCTATACCTTGTTTGGTTTGACAGTCCACAGCTATCTGGATTGCGTAAGCATACTTAACGCAATCGAGATAGCTAGCAGCTTTAATGTGCTTGTCATGAGGTTAGACCATTCAACCGTATAATTGGATCCTTTATTCTAGCGAGCTTATCAGTCCTTGTCGGTATTGATAGTTTTCCTTACATTGTTTGATATTGTTTAGTGATATTAAATGATTATCTTCCCACCTTAATAATTATAATTAATATTTTTGATACACAATACCATCTTAATAAGAAACCAGCCGTCTCGAATGAGCGAGAATACTTTCTCATAAAAAAAGTCATGTCCAGAAACCATTTATTACATTTTGGAAAAAAATGATAATAACATTTTTTGTGTAATTTTATTTTACCTTTTAGGTGCACCACAGGTTCTTAATTTTTTCTTCTATTGTAAACAAGTTATGTCCACCGGTGTTTCTTAAATTTTTATTGTGTTGTGAACAATAAAGAAGTCCATATTTTTTTACATTTTTGGAGAGGGAGGGTTGGTAAAAAAGATGATTCCTTTTTGTATGTAATTTTATTTTACCTTTTAATAAGTTTTTGAATTTTTCTTTTCTTGTGACTAATAAGAAAGTTATCTGGAAAAAAATTATAATAATTTTTTTTTTTAGTTTTTTATTCATAGTTTTTTTTTTGTTCATATTTTTTTAATAATGTCAAATGAGAAGGCGTTTTTATTTTTGTTACTTTTTTCTTTGTTTACTTAACCCAATGAAAAATAGCGGCGAATCCAGAGGGGGGGGGGGGGTAATTTCTAAATACGAATTTTCATGGTATAATCAGGGCCGTAAATAAATGGAGGTTCAAGCGTTCTATCCAGAAAACGCAGTAAGGGGTGCCAAAACGAGCCTTTTTAAACGACTTCCAAAAAGGAAGAGGTTATCAATTCGACGTGTGACATTGTTTTTTTTTATGTTTGTTTCCGCATAACTTTGAAACGGGTGAACGGAATATGATGAAACCTTTTGCAACTTAAAGAGGATATTCATTCCCGTTTAAATTTGACGCTCGGATAATGACGGTAAGCCGGATAATTAACATAAATCTAATTATTTTAACTCAATTTTACTTAAAACCGGCTTAATTTGGTTCTAATACCAACCAAATTTTTATAAAATGATCAGATAACTCGTATAAGCTGGATAACTTGATTAGAGGTCACTCAAATATTACGGCAGGCTAAAAATCTTTTAAATGCCGCTTAACTTGATTCTGTGGACCTGTAATATTTATATACCAAGAGAAAATTATAAAATTTGTGATTATACCATAAGGCGTTATTTGATTATTACTTAACGCTTAAAGTTTAACAAGGATTTTCTTTAGTATGACGTTACAAATCTACAATTACTGTCTCTCTAAAAAGTAAAAAATAAAAAGTTCTGGCAAAAAAAAATTAACCGACTTCTGTGTCTAAAAAGTAAAAAATAAAAAATAAGTCGGTGCCAATTTCATAGCAAAGAATTTAAAAACAAAAATAATTATTAGTATTTAATTTAGGGAGTTGTAAAATTGACACCGGCTTATTTTTAATTTTTTACTTTTTAGAGACATTTTTTTTGCGAAAACTTTTTTTAAAGTATGTATTGCGTGTTCAAGTGGACTGTAGACCATTAAATTAGTAAAAATTATGGCCTGCGGCGCTAGGGGTTTCTTACATTTGTTATGATCCGAATATTTTATATGTAGTTAAAATTTTAAAATAATATTTCTTTAATATTGCGCTATGATACAATCCGGCTTCACTAGATTCGGCTTCGGTAAAGTTCGGTTTGACCTACATTTGTTCGGACCCCTCCTCGGTAATTCTTGTCGGTATAACTTAAAAGTTGTCTAGTAATCTAAATTGTTTATACAAATTTAATTTATAGTCAAAATGATCGTTTTAGATGTCAGAAATAGCAATTAGCTTGCAAATTGATGAGACTGAAACTCTTTTGTCGGGGTAATTAAATATGGGCGGTATCTTTGTAGATATTTTGCGCTAATAGCATTGTCAAATAAATTTAACTAGTGACCTTCTTATTGGGTATATAAACTCATGAAAAGATTCATAATTATTCAGTTTTATTCAGGGTGTCACTATGTAAAATTCAAAAGTGAAAATTTAGTTTCTGTGAGAATTAATTTTGAGATTTATTCTTGAATTAAAAATAATATATTAAATAAATGTGAATAAATTCTCCAAGAACATGAAAGATCAATTCTTACTTCTAAGTCCTATTTCTATGCAAAGCCCTTAAATTCTAATTTCCATTAAATATTAGTTTTCCATTAAATACTTCTAACTTAAAACATTCTATGTTTGAAATCCCAACTATTCGCAATCATTTTCAAATCCCAATATATTGTCCACATTTTTCTTAGTGTATATTAAAACTGGTTCGTATAAGTCATTTAAATTATTTTACAAAATATTTTTCAAAGTTAATTAATATTCGTCAAAATTTCTATTAGTGTTCATACTATCAATATTTGTAAGTGTCCAAAATTATTTTTATGTCTGATATCACGAGTCTCAAATTTTTTTAAAAACTATTCTTTAATTCAAGAATAAATCTCAAAATTAATTCTCACAGAAACTAAATTTTCACTTTTGAATTTTACATAGTGACACCCTGAATAAAACTGAATAATTATGAATCTTTTCATGAGTTTATATACCCAATAAGAAGGTCACTAGTTAAATTTATTTGACAATGCTATTAGCGCAAAATATCTACAAAGATACCGCGCATATTTAATTACCCCGACAAAAGAGTTTCAGTCTCATCAATTTGCAAGCTAATTGCTATTTCTGACATCTAAAACGATCATTTTGACTATAAATTAAATTTGTATAAACAATTTAGATTACTAGACAACTTTTAAGTTATACCGACAAGAATTACCGAGGAGGGGTCCGAACAAATGTAGGTCAAACCGAACTTTACCGAAGCCGAATCTAGTGAAGCCAGATTGTATCATAGCGCAATATTAAAGAAATATTATTTTAAAATTTTAACTACATATAAAATATTCGGATCATAACACATTTTTGTGAAATTTGGAATTGAGAAACTGTTTTAAATTTATATAAAGTTTATAAATAATATAATACAATAAAATAAGTTAAATAAATTTAATTTTTTGCTGTGTAGTTTCCCGTATACAAAGAGTACACTTAAATGGGAGTATCTGAGCGTAACCTTTTTATAGTTTTGTACGACAGACAGAATAAGGTAAATGCAATCAGCCGTACAGTTTTCGATCGAAATCGAATTAATTGAGAAAATGGTTCTGCCAACTGTTATTTCTTAAACAACGTCTACCCTATAAAACCGTAGACATTATATACAGGGAGATTTTGCATAAAGATCCATAATTTTTCTGAAAAAAATCAATTTTTTTTTGGCCTAGCAACTTTTTTTATTTACTAATATAAAAATTTAGACCTTTATCCCAGCAATTTAAAAAGTGATATTTTTCACCAACTAAAATACTTATACCTTAGTATTTTTTTACTTTTTATTAACTTTGGTTTCTTAGGGTACAACAAAGCATAAAGAAAAGAATGTTAAAAGGAAAATACGATTTTAGATTTTAAGCTTTCACGGCCATTAAGATATAAAGAACTTTCACTTTCGGGTTTAGACCGTGTTAATGGATTTTCACTTTCCGACGTTTCGTCTCTTACTACTAGAGACATCTTACACCTCTTGAAATTTATAATCTAACCCCCCGAGACTCCCGCGTACCAAAATTATATGGTTTACCTAAAATTCACAAGGACGGTGCCCCTCTTAGACCAATTGTCAGCACAATAGGCTCCCCTACGTAGAAACTTGCCAAACACCTTGCCCAAATCTTAAATCAGTTAGTTGGAAAAACGAGGTCTTATGTAAAAAATTCCACACACTTTGTACAAACCTTATCGACAGTGACCCTGGACCCCTCGGATATAATGGTTAGTTTCGACGTAGAATCTCTATTTACTAACGTTCCCGTTCCCGATACAATAAATATTATACGAGACCTACTTACAACTGGAAATCTTGACCCTAAGTTATGTAAATTATTTGAAGCTTGTCTGACATCTACATATTTTCTGATACAGGGAGAGTTCTATGAACAAGTGTCAGGCGCCGCAATGGGATCCCCATTATCACCCCCTGCGGCCAATGCTTTCATGGAATACTTCGAGAAAAAAGCTATTGAGTCATTTCCATTAAAACCTAAAATTTGGCGCAGATACGTAGACGATGTCTATGCTATTTGGCCCCATGGCATGGAAAGCCTTCAAGGTTTTCTAAATCACCTCAATTCCCAACATAAATCTATACGGTTTACGATGGAAATTGAGAACAACGGATCACTTCCCTTTTTGGACGTTTTGGTTTACAAAACGGAAAATGGCTCAATAGGACACTCGGTATACAGGAAGAAAACCTACACTGACAGATACCTAAACGCATTTTCACATCACCATCCCTCTCAAAAACGCTCGGTAGTTAATTCACTTGTTCATAGGGCTTTCATGATTTCAGACAAGAATTCCCTAGACACAGAACTCCTTAAACTAACCAAAGCCTTGACCATGAACGGTTATACCAAAAAAGACATTAATAAGACCATATACAAATACAGAAATCCCAGTCCCAAACAACAGGACAATAGTGACAATGACAGACAGACACAAGTTATACTTCCCTATGTAAGCGGTATCACGGATAAAATAGGTAAACTTTTGAAGAAGTCAAATATTAAGCCTATATTTCGGTCCAACCAAAAATTAGGTCAATGTTTGACTTCAACAAAAGACAAAATACCCCTGAGTTCAGAAGGCGTATATAAAATACCCTGCTCCTGTGGTACGGTTTACATAGGTGAAACTAAGAGAAAAATTTCTACAAGACTTCAAGAGCATGAGCGCAATATAAGAAAGAAACAAATTTCCTTATCGGCAGTAGCCGAACATGTACATGAAACAGGTCATAAAATCAATTTGTCTGAAACAAAACAAATATTAACAGAAAACAGAAAAATGCCAAGGAAGATACGGGAATCGATAGAAATCATCAAGCATCCTAACAATATCAATCGGGACACTGGTTACCACTTACCTGCAATATGGAAGTCTTTGATAGGAAAAACCTCGTCACGGGTGAATAACCACAACTCGTCATAAATAGTGACACAAATTGATTCGAAACTTAGTTTCAGATTAATCCCTGAAGATGTCTCTAGTAGTAAGAGACGAAACGTCGGAAAGTGAAAATCCATTAACACGGTCTAAACCCGAAAGTGAAAGTTCTTCATAGGAAAATACGATTCTAACTTCCAAACGATTTTTAAACTGGTAATAAAAGACTCAAGAGCAAATTAATTTTTGGTTTTATTACTAGTTTACTATTATTAAAAAAAAAGTATTATAAAAGTTCATAGAATCTCTAATTAAAATTAATATCACAAAACAACTGTAAAAATGAAAGATTATAATAAAGTTTTTATTCTATAATTATTATTTGTTATTTTTCTTTAATTGAAATCCGGTAGACCAGTGTGGTATACTTTGACGCACGGATCTGTGGCTACGGGAAATATGTGTGGAATTTATGTGCAAGTGAGAGGCCCTTTCAAGGCACGTACGCCTTATAACGCTTTTGGCTGAAAGAAGAGAGTGCGCATAATACCTCCCCCTTACTTCGGAGACTTTGTTTCATGCCGAGAATTATATGTGTGCTTAATAAAAAACGCTCCCTTACTAAGTTCATTAATAATAACAAACAAATAAAAATTATGTAAAAAATTAATTTTGTTTTTTTTTTAACAAATAAAGCATAAATACAAACATTTCTCCAATACAAAGGACATATTAAATTATTTATAACGAATAAAAAATAGTTTTCAAAATTTTAAATTTTCATTTAAAATTATATGCATATACAGGGTTATTCAGAAATAAGTTCGAGAAATTTTAGAGGTGATTCTACGTTTGAAAATATGAAAAAAAGTTCATATAAAGGTTGGTCCCGAAATGAGCCCTAAGGGAGCTGCGGCCTTAGGAAGATAGACATATTGAATGGGGAACAAAAAAAGCATCAATAAAATTTTAATGCTGCATGGTCATTTTTCTTATAAAACTAAGCAAAAAGTATTTTTCACCAAAACACCTAGATTTAATATTAAATCAGAAAATAGCCTTTTAAAAAGTAAAATTTTTAGTGGCACAAAATGTTACTTCCTCTTAAATGCATTTTTTTTAAACGGTTGTCTTCTGAAGTGTTACACTATATGACATTTTTTATTTATTTTTACTGAAGGAATCTGTATTTATTACAAAAAAATCCAAAAAATGTATACATAAAAAAGTTTGGTGCAAAAATGTGTTAAGCCTAACATATTTTGTCCGTCTAGACACGCCTCTGGATAAATTAAAAAAAATAAATTAACATAAACTTATTGCACTTATTAATACTAGTATACATGCAAAAGCTCGTAGCTCTAGCTTAAAGGGTACAAGACTTTTAAAAACCTTGTATTTATTACAATTTTAAAGAGCCGTAGCTCCCTTAGGGCTCATTTCCGGACCAACCTTAGGAACTTTTTTTCATATTTCTCGAAATTTAAGTCTGTTAATATAAACCAAAGAAGCTATAAATATGCCTGAATAAAAGCTATTGTTTTTATGTTTAAGATGTAATTTCGTTAGATTAAATTTAAAGGTTTTCGAACTAACACAGCTTAAATTGTACCTACTTATTTGGATATTATGTTCATCTATGTAGCTTAAATAGTGTCGCCTAAAAAAAACAGTGATTTGTCTTAGTTGGAACGCCCTGTATATAAAATGGTTTTAACTAATTAACCTACTAAATATAGAGACTCTAAAGGTATAATAAAACTTAATTAGTCTATATATTGTTTGTTTTTGAATTGGAATATCCCGAACGCACATGTTTATGTTTATGTTTATGTAATGTTTATGTTTATGTTTATGTTTATGTTTATGTTTATGTTTATGTTTATGTTTATGTTTATGTTTATGTAATGTTTATGTTTATGTTTATGTTTATGTTTATGTTTATGTAATGTTTATGTAATTTTTCCCTGTATGTTCATCAAAAATCGTATTAAAACGATGAATGGTTTTTAATGAAGCATAAAGTTGGATCGGCTAAGCAAAAACGAAGCCCATACACGCATAAAATCTAATATTATGCTTATATTATGCCTTACTGAAAAAGTCTAGTTTGTAGTGTACAGGGTTTGGACTTTTAAATGGTACATCCCCGTAACTTTTGAACGAAATAAGATATAACTTTAAAGAAATGTATATATCCCACAACAAAACCTATCATTTGCAATATTTTTTTATTTTTTTATTCTGTAAGGTGTTGCCAGCGGGGAAGCAGGGGACGGTCTTGTAATACTTTATTTTAAGGATCTTAAAATTTTCTTTTGAACTGTGTAACTATTTATTTTTTAATATTTTTTTGAAGATTTTTGTGGTTCAAAATTTATGAAATTTTCAATATAAAAAAAAAAATTGCACAAAAATTTCCAAATAATGAATACAAGGTGTTTTTATAATTTTAAGACAAATTATAATTAATAATTATTTATCATTTTCATGTAAATTTTTTAATATTTTGGCACAAAGTATTAAAAATTTTAATAATTTTAAAGAAAAAATAAATAAAAAAAAACGTTTTACTGTACAAGTAAATCAAAACTGTGACAACATTAATATGTTGTAAGCCTCCAGTTACGAGACACGTTTTTCTTTACTTGTAAGCGTCACCTAATTTTGGGACACTTTTTCGTAACGCTTCCAGCCCCCGTCTGGAACATATTAATGTTAAAAATAAGTCGTACATCCAAACGGAGAATTTTAATCTGTTAAAAATTACATATCACATGACCCATGTTGCCATTTAAAATTTTGTCCCCCTACCCAAATTTGTGAATTAAAATTATGTTTCTCGTCCCGTTCAAATGTTATGGGGGGTGTACTTAGAAAGTGAGTAGATTATTCTATGTCCATATGCATACCTACCTTAGGTAGGTACATAGGTACCTATAAAGATGAGCAGCTTATACATAATATATTATACTTTTCCAAAAACGAAATGAAAATACCTCTGATATCTCTAATGATACCTAACATCGTTAGAAGTTAACAGAAAAACCTTAATTTTAATAATTCAAAACATATTAAGCGGCATTTTGGACAAATAAAAACATTAGTTAAAAGCCAACAGTAGGTAAGGCTTGTTAAAGGGAAAAATTTAGCTCCTGGCGTTTTGAATTCACTTGTTTTCACAAGTACAGTATTCTTAATTTTTAATGATTTCAAAAATAACAGGTTGCTGGTTCCCGTATTACGTGATTTTATATTTTTATCCACGGAGGTGATGCCTATAAATCACGGGTCTGTAAAAATAAATCTCTTAAACTTTAAAACGGCAGTGGTTAAAATATAGTATTCTACTCGCGTATAATAGCTAATAATTATTTGGGTAATTGCGCCACTCGCCTATAGGCTAGTGCCTCTCTTTGATTAATATCAATTATAGGTACACTCATTAAATAATATACTATAGTATAAATATTAATAGTAATTATATACCAAGGTAGATAATACATTTTTTATAGCCGAGCGTATTAAATCCCGAGCTGCGTAGCAGCAAGGGATTTAAGAGTGCGAGGCTAGAATAGTCTTCTCTACCGTGGTTTATATATTAGTTTTTTCACTACTAGCACTATTTAACTACTTTCATTCAAATAATAAAATAAATTATTAACAGAAATTATATTTCTTGAAATTTTCATAAAAATCAAGTAGCCTTGCTCATTGAAATTTGCTCAAATAAATACTTTGAACTGACGTTTAAAAATTTAGTTTTTCTTTTAATTTTTTCATAATATTTAGCTAATTATTAATTGTATTAATTGGTAATAATTATAATTAATTATATTTAATAAATAAAAAGTCATTTAAAGTATTTTCTTGGTTTTAATTAGTAGAAATTGCACAAAGAACTGAAACATCTAAAGTGACAGAAATCAATTGTTTATAAAATTTACTAATACTAAGAGAGAAAAAATTATTATAGCTATAGGTGATGAAAATTGATTTCACAGTCTGGAAAAATGATAAATAATGGTAGCTAGTAGTGAAAAAATATTTATTTATGGTACTAGTGGGTAAAGTAAGATATTTCCCATGAGAAAATTAACCTGCGAGGCGTCAGCCAAGCAGGTTAATTTTCGAGAGGGCAATATCGGTTTACCCATGAGTGCCATACAAGGTTTTATCCAATAAATAGCTTAGGAATTCATATTTTTATTAAAAATTTGAATGACATTTACAAGAAAATAATTTGACAAGTGACAGTTGAGTGGGTAAAATAAATAATTATCCACTCAATAAAGTAAAAGCCACTCGGGGGTTATTATTGAGTTTATCTATTTAAAATAAAGCTGGTAATTGTCTCATTATCTGTATGTATTGGATAAAATTATTTTTATATCATACCGCTTTATTGCTTTGAACTAGAAAAACACAAATGAAGTTTTGCGAATAAATGTATTATTAAAGGTATTAATTATTCTACAAACAATATTAAATGTATCCATAGGTGTGATATTATAATTGCGAATTGAAATAAAATGGATACAATAATTATTTTGCTTGTTATTTTTAATTACATACTTACGTAACGATTTTACAAAAAAAAAAAAGTGTGCTAGTGACATATTTTTCCATTGTTGGAAATCAAGAGCGAACAATTTAGCACAACGGGTTAGTCTATAATTGCTGGTGAGGCAGTATCTAGTATTACATAACGTGTACCGGAACTTCGTGAATGCAAGAAAGATACTTCCCGGCAAGTTATGTACACTATTTTTCCTATAAGACCAACAAAAATGAAATTAATTAAAATAAATATTATTTTCTGTAAATAAAGATTAATAATAATGAAAATTATTAGATTGATTAAAAAAAACGCCAGTGCTTCATAGAAAAATAAATAATTTAGCTGCAGTTTTGCTAAAATAGCCGTATTTGTATGCGTCAACCTTGATAAAGCAATTCAAGTTTACCTTTCTTTTTTCATTTTTCTTACATTAAACTTTGACAGTTAAAATTAGTTAGGTTTTATTCATTTAATATCGCCGACCCCGGTAGCGCAAAGGTTTGGACGTTTGATTACGCATCACGGGGTTGTGGGTTCGAGCCCCACATAGAGCATGGATGTATAGTGGTGTAAATAGTCGGTAGATGGAACTACGATGGCTAACTGTAATGTGGGTTGCAGGTGAAACTATAAACACATTTCAGGGTGGATGCTAGTTCTGTTGAGGACCGTGCTTCGGAGGGCACGTAAAGATGGCGGTCCCGTCAGCAGCGAAAAACCACTTTAAACAGTATAAAACAAAACAAAATTCATTTAATATTAATAATATTTCCTACAGGATCCTTCTTGAAATTTATTTAGGGTTATTTGTACAAAACAATCGGAAATTAAGTAAATAAAAACTTTAATGCATTACGTAATTATGCCAACGTTTCACCTAATATTTAGGCTTCTTCAGGGCTTCACTTAATATTTTGATACCTTATCAAAATTAAAAGGGTTTATAATTTAGTATTATGTAATGCAAAAACGTCTAATAAAATGGTAAATATATTGAAAAAAAAAACATGGTAGCTTTGCTTTTCCACAGATATTATTTCGAACGCTTATGAACTTTCTTGATCTCAAAATTTTATGAAATTTGTCGTTTTCATAGGTCGTAGGTCGTAGAAACATATGTAATTCACTTCTTTTATATACAAGTGTTATATTGCTCTATAAAAATCGACATTAAAAAAAACTCCTTGATCTTTAGACTGAAATATTTTTTTAGAAAATGAGCGTCTTTGATATTAGTAATTTATTTTGGAAAAACATTAAATTTAAAATTACCAATTTTCATACCTAATTTTTTTTCGGCAAAGGGCAATTTTCTGTGAACATACCCCTATATTTTACTTATCAATAAAGAATATTTTCAAATCGCAGAATTTTAATGCCAAAATAAATGTTATAGAGGATAATAATCATAAATATTCTTTAAAGTTTTATTGCTGAATTTGTCAAACATACACGGTGTATTTGAAATAGCGTAGGAAATTTTAACAGGTGATTCTACATGATAAAATATGACAAAAAGTTCCTATAAACATATGCCTAAAAATGCGTCATAAGGGAGCTACGCCGCTTTGAAAGTGGCTAAAAAAATCGGTTTTTATTTAATAACTCAGGAACCCTTTGAGATATATCAACGAGGTTTTGCACGTCAATTAATCCTACCAAGGCCCGTTTTTATGTGTTATTTTCATGTACTTATTTCAACCAGGGGTGTGCGAAACGGGGGGGCTTATCAGTTTTTTGTCCCAATTTTTTTTCTGCGTAACTTTTTTGCAATTTTATTTTTGAAATATGATTCCTCAGGTCAAAATACACAAAAACCCCTGTTTTAAATAAGTACGTGAAAATGACGTACAAAGATGGGTCTTATTAGGATTAATTCACGGGCAAAACCTCGTTAATATATCTCAAAGGGTTCCTGAGTTATTAAATAAAAACCGATTTTTTTAGCCAATTTCAAAGGAGCGTAGCTCCCTTATGACGCATTTTTAGACATATGTTTATAGGAACTTTTTGTCATATTTTATCATGTAGAATCACCTGTTAAAATTTCCTACGCTATTTCAAATACACCTTGTATATAGTTATCAATAAACTTGTTAGATTCAATGTTTGAAAATAAATCATTGCAACACATTTTGTGTTAAATCGTATAGATATCTTCAATATAAGTAAAATATCATCCCGAGGGTAACCATGTAGTTTCCCCATTTCACTGTGTTTCGTCTAGAAGATAAAATGCATGACCTAATTATATGAAACTAACGGTACCAGGTAGTAAACATCCCTCCCAGGTACCAAATCTAAGAAATAAAGTCACAGGATTATTTCCTAATTAGGTAGCCTGGATTAAAGGTAAGTGATAAGCAAAGCATTGCGGTCAATTTCATAACAGTTGCAATTTTGCCACAGTTTCGATAACATCTCTCAAAATTTTTAGTGAAAGTGAAAAGTGTTTTAGTGATGGAAGCTTTTATTCAAGGTATGTTTATTATATTTATGTAAAAAATACAGTTTTTGTTGGGTAGTTGTACTTAAAATATATAACTGAAAATACTGTTGAATTTTTTTTGAAAATTTCTTTAATCTCTAATTTTTAAAGACCACAACTTTTGATCTAAACCTGCCTTTAGGCTATTTTTTTATGTAATGCCCTATATTCACGTTTAATTACCAGTAATCATTTTGGCCTGAAAGTGCCCGCAACTAAAAATATGTGTTTTTTTTTTAGAACAAGTCGTCACCGATTCTTCGGAAATTGATTATGATGACGAGTCATCATCGGATGATTTTTATTTTTGATTGTTATGTTTTAGGACTAATAATTTATATAGTATGTCAAGATTTATTATTTTGTTTTAATTTTGTTAATTTTCATTCGATATTGCACTTTTACGTTTACCTTATTGTCTTATACTCGTATTATTTCATTGTAAAAAATAAAATATTTTTTTTATGAAAATAATGTTTTGTTCTCTCTGATATGCCCTTGTTATTACATAATATACAATTCTATGCAATTAAAACAAATTAAATAATTTTGTCCAACTACCCTATGAAAAATGACCAATAGAGAACAGAAGAAATTTTCTATTGGTTTTTTTGAGGTTTCTACTCGGTTATTGAACTGGTATATACCAATACAGACCAATAGAAAACGACTTACGTAAGTCGGTTTCTATTGGTAAACTCCAATATAGACCAGTACAATAACCGAATACAAACCGAAAAAAAACCAATAGAGACTCGAAAAACGTATTATTGGAAATTACCAATACAATCTTGTGTAAGTCGTTTTCTATTGGTTTATAATGGGCTTTCCAATAAAATAACCGATAGAGACCAATACAGACCAATAGAGAGGCATACAATGTATCTTATTGGAAATTACCAATATAATTTGTAGAAGTTGGTATATTGGTTTATATTGGATTTTACCGGTACAATAATGTACCAATACGGACCAATAAAGATAAAATGTATCTTATTGGAAATTGTAGGGGAAGGTTCAACGACTAGTGCCAAAGCCAAAAAGCTTTTTGCCAAAAAATTTATATCTTTGTAAAATATAAATATTTCAAAATAATTTTTCCATTGTCGTAAACTTCAAACCTTTGTCTATAAATAGCTGTAGTTAAAAATTTTATAAAATAAATATTTAATTTTTTTTTTTGCTGTTTAAATCACAGGCTGCAAAATGGCTGAATCAGCCCCAGAGCGAGGCAGATTCAACCCAGACAAGGGGCAGTTTCAAACATAAATAATATTAAAAGTTTTTATATTGGTATTTGCCAATAAATATAATATAAAATATAAACCAATAGAAAAAATATTTTTTTTTTATTGGTACTTACCAATAAATATAATATCAAATATAAAACAATACAAACCAATAGAAAAAAAAAAGTTTTTTTTATTGGTATTTACCAATAAATATAATATCCAATACAAACCATTAGATACCAATTGGTATTAATATTATAATATAAAAAAAAATATTTAAAAAAGACCAATACGTATTGGTCTGTACAGACCAATAAGTGTTTGTATTGGTATGTGCCAATAAATATAATATAGATATTTCGACAAATATGAACCAATACAAAAAAGAAGGTTTTTGTACTGGTATTTACCAATAAATATAATATCCAATATAAACCATTAGATACCAATATAAAAAAAATATTTGAAAAAGACCAATACAGACCAATAAGTTTTTGTATTGGTATTTACCAATAAATATAATATCGATATTTCGTCAAATATAAACCAATACAAAAAAGAAGGTTTTTGTACTGGTATTTACCAATAAATATAATATCCAATATAAACCATTAGATACCAATATAAAAAAAATATTTAAAAAAGACCAATACAGACCAATAAGTTTTTGTATTGGAATTTACCAATAAATATAATATCGATATTTGGTCAAATATAAACCAATACAAACCAATACAAAAATAAGGTTTTTGTATTGGTACTTACCAATAAATATAAAGTCCAATATAAACCATTAGATACCAATTGGTATTAATATTATAATATAAAAAAAATATTTGAAAAAGACCAATACGTATTGGTCTGTACAGACCAATAAGTGTTTGTATTGGTATGTGCCAATAAATATAATATAGATATTTCGACAAATATGAACCAATACAAAAAAGAAGGTTTTTGTACTGGTATTTACCAATAAATATAATATCCAATATAAACCATTAGATACCAATATAAAAAAAATATTTGAAAAAGACCAATACAGACCAATAAGTTTTTGTATTGGTATTTACCAATAAATATAATATCGATATTTCGTCAAATATAAACCAATACAAAAAAGAAGGTTTTTGTACTGGTATTTACCAATAAATATAATATCCAATATAAACCATTAGATACCAATATAAAAAAAATATTTAAAAAAGACCAATACAGACCAATAAGTTTTTGTATTGGAATTTACCAATAAATATAATATCGATATTTGGTCAAATATAAACCAATACAAACCAATACAAAAATAAGGTTTTTGTATTGGTACTTACCAATAAATATAAAGTCCAATATAAACCATTAGATACCAATATATATTAAAAAAAATATTTAAATAAACCAATACGGACCAATAAGTTTTGTATTGGTATTTACCAATAAATATAATATCCAATTTAAACCAATACATACCAATAAAATAACATATATTTTGGAAAAGAACCAATACAGACCAATACGTTTTGTATTGGTAATAACCAGTAAAAATTTTTTCCAACACAGACCAATATAAACCAATAGAGTTTAATTTTAATACCAATAAAGACCAATAAAACCAATAGAGACCAATAAAAACCAATACAAATTTCTATTGGTTTGTATTTGATTTCTATTGGTCATTTTTCATAGGGTAGCTATACACTAGACGAAACATTGTGTAAAAATATATGTTGGGCAGTGTAGTGTTCGTTAGTTATTTCCAATTATTTCCCAGTCCTTTAAGCTTCAGCATAAAACAAAATGAAGTGGTGGTAATTATAGAAATCATTAAAACAACGTTCACATGTATTTGAAAGGTAATTCATTTGCACAAATCTGTCTGTACACATGTCCACTTAAATTTCGAACATTCATTATACTTTGAGAACCCCATTAAATGTTAATTTCCAAACAGGACATGGAAATGTGTTATTGCTTTGTTATTTTAATGAATTGTTAAATAAGGGCATGTCTTATCTTGTCTCAGATTAAGGACAGTTGACAATTGAAGCGGCGTTGTCCCTTTAGCGCTAGGTATTCTGTAGTAGTAAATAAGATCAAGTCTAATCACATTATTAAGCAGTTTATGACCGGTCGGGTCGCAGCTGGCGCGATCGCTTGCTATCACAGAATATAGTGGACATTTTTATTTAATTGTTTTTTTTTCGGGCTGTATTTTATACCTATATCTGAAAGTAAATTCAAATTAACACGTTAACTGCCACGACCATTTTCGGAGAAGGGTCCAACAGGCCACGACACAGTTTTCAATAATTTTTAAAACGTTACGTCGCGTCACAGAGGGGGGTGGGTGTCAGTAAAACTGTTTCAAAACATTTAAAAAAATTCAAACTTATAAAATATTTATTGGATCACGTTTTTAACAAGATACGAATTCGTTGCAAATTTTATTTATTTATTATTCTAAACATAAAATAAGTCATGGAAACCCATAGGCAGTAACCTGTTTTCGGTTCAAAAATGGCCAAATTTTGCGTTACATAATAATTAAACGTTCCCTAGGCCAACGATCCCGCCATAAGAAACACATGCCAAGCGTTCTCCTGAAGCATGCACGCTCAGTAATGATTTTATTGTGCGTGTATATAAAATTATACACATGGTGCACTGGACCTAACTAGCGTGTATACTTTTTTATACACATGGCAGTTAACGTGTTAAGCTTCTACAGCTAATCTAGTTGAACCACTTAGAAAAACACTATGGAAGTAAAATGCAGGCCTAGAATGGAATACTACTCACAAATATTACACGGTTTGCCGCTATTCGCTTTGAGTTCGACCTTATAAACCAACCCAGTTTTACGGGTATTATTAAGACTGACCGAAAATTGTTTTTTTTTGCATTTTCGGCTTAAGAATGTCATGAAAGAGAGAAAATTTAAAAAAGTGGATGTTTAAAAAGTTTCTGTCTGTATATCTGTCTGTCTGTATATCTGTCTGTCTGTCTGTCTGTAACTTTTAACGATTTGAAAATATCTTTCACCAAACGATTCAGGACCTTTTCTTTTTGCGTCACATCAAATATGGTTAATATTAAGGTATGGCAAGGTGGGCAAAATGGACGAAAACATTAATTTTTAGCGATATCTCACTTATTATTTATAGTGGGATAATTTTTTTTTGCATAAATGAAAATAATTTTTAATACCCTACAAAAACATTTGTAATCATTTTTATCGTAGAACTATTAGTTTCCGATATATAGGCATTTTAATAAATTTTGATATATGTTTATATTTTTAATTAGATGTCAAATTTTGACAGTAGTAAAATTTCAATCATAGGTAAAATTAATTTCAATAAACTTTATCATTTTTCCACCCGTCTAGAAAAGGTGCCCGTTTCACATATTTTATTTTTGGTGTTAAATCGATATATACATTATAAGTGAACAAATTATACAAGAAATCTGAATGTTTTTTGTCGAACTAAAAGTAAATAGCTGCAAACCGTGATTAACTTAAACCGCGAAGAGTACATTAAAACCCCATTAAAAGTTGATTTAATACTATACTAAACAAACCGATATTGGATGTACAAAATTTAAGTGTTAGATTTATGATTTTAAAGCCATTCAAATATTTAATTGCCAATTTCAATATATCAATAGAGTTTAATTATTAATTATAATTATCATTAAAAAATAATCAACAAACATTATTTAATTTCATTTTTTAAATTACTAATAAAAAATAAACTTCCAAAGCTTCAGTTTATTCAAAACAGGTCACGCTAATCTTGAGTACAAATTAAGTTTTAGTGACTTTCCAACGCAAGTCAAGAGTTAATCCTGCTAGTAGGAGGTCTACGTATTATAAAACCATTAACAGTAGAATCGGATGTGCTCTGTTTCGGAAGATAATGGTCTTTATTCTTTAGAAATTACCATCGCGGAATTTAGTTTTTACTGTTTTAGAATATTTTATATAAATTTTGGTCAGAGATGTCAAATCCGTTCACATAAATAGTCTATCAATTCTCAATTTAGCAAAAATAGTTGCAGATATATTTGGTGTTATTTTCTAAAAAAAAAATGTAGTGCAGTATATTAAATATCTAGATATCTAGATATCCGTCATAATGTGTCAGAACAATAATTCAGTAATAATAAGTGTTTGAAAAATAATTTGTTATTGATCGATACATTAATATGCATATTTTTTGAGAAAATAAGATGCAAAAAACCTCAATGATTTTTTTCCGAAACGGAAATCAATAGACCGTTTCTGTAAACGAATTTAAATTCTCTGATCAAAATTTATATAGAATTAGTTAAAGCAGTATAAAATGAAGAACTATTACTGTGGTCCATTGTCTTTTGAAACCGAGCACGTCATATTTAACTGAATGATTTATAATGTGTAGACTTCCTACTAACAGGACTAACTGTTGGTTTGCGTTGGCAAGTCACTAAAACTTAATTTGCATTTAAGATTAGAGGTGTGTCAAGGTTAGAAAGAACGACTGCTTTGCGAGACGAGGTACGAGATGAATCCAGTTAAAACTAGTTTCGACTAATTTGCTAAAATTTAAACTTAAATTAATAATGCTAAATCTGACAACACTGTTTCTATGATATGAGTCCTTTGCTGGCTTTCGCTAGCGCTGTCTCATCTTCTATCTCTCTTGCAGCTTCACCTAAGGCTGTAATCTCTTCGCTTCATCGAAAACTGACCTAGACTTTAAAATTACTCTGTATATTAACATGTTAATGATGGCAAGAGTAAGGTTGCCGACCCTCCTTTATTTCAAAGGAATTTGTTATCACTTTAAAAATTGCATGAAAAAGTTATTTTAACATAAAGTTTGATATAAAAATAAAAAATAAAAAATAACTAAGTGATTTAATTTTTTTTATGGAAACCCTACACAAGAGCAAGAATATAATATTCTCGCACAGTATGCCAGAATCTAGTAATTCTGTAATTGGAAATTGGAATGATAATATTCTAAAGTATAAAAAAGTTTCGTTATAAAAAAACGATTATTTCAAACACGTTTTAATAAAAATAAAAGAAAAACAATAAAAACAGCTATAAAACATAAACAACAAATGTTGCGTTTGTAGATCGTTAATGCTTCCCCATTTCAAAAACTTAAGTTGCATGCTTTTGAAACGGAAAATTTATAAATGCAAGAAATATGCAGACATATAAATCATGGTTAATTTACACAAGTGAGAGTCTACTTTATTCCCGAATCCGAAATTCCATTTTCTAACATAAAATACGATTACAATTTTATCATATTAGTCATTCTTGAAAATAAATTCAATAAATATCACTAAACAAAATAATAACTGTTATTTAAAAAGATATTCATGTGGGTACATAATGTGCTTACTAAAAACGCAGTAAAATCATATAACAATACATTCAATATTCCTGCTTATGTAAAGATCGCCTGTATTGCTATGTCCATTTACTGCATTTTTGCTGAGAAGGATATGACTACTATACAATTATTATATTGTTTTATTCTTATGTTTAATTACAATTTAACGGGTGTCCCACCAAGTCCTTGGCAAGCTATATCTCCGTTATTTAAAAAGATAGAAATGTTTATAAAAAAATGGGTTAAATGGGAGCCAAAGAAGATTTTTGTGAGGTATCCAAAACCGCACCTTGCTTACCCACCCCCTTGAAACCACCCTCAGCTTCTGTTTTTCAAGTAGCAAGTAGCTTTGAATTTTTAAGAATATGAAAGTTTATGCATGTATTATAGGGGCTTTAAAGGGGCTCCAAATAACAACTATTAATCATATTTTTTTTTGGGTGGCGGTGCACAGCCACAAAAAAAAATTATGTGCCAGAGACCAGACCAACGCATTTTTATATTTTCGGGATCGCTGAAACCGAATCTGACCTCAGAATTGCTCTATCAGGTCACAATTTTTTTCTACCCTTAAAAACATCTGAATTTAAGGAATTTTCGCATACTTTTTTACGGGTAGAAAACAATCGTAACCTGATAAACCAATTCTAAGGTCAGTGACCCCGAAAATATAAAAATGCGTTGGTCTGATCTCTGGCATCTGATTTTTTTTTTTTGGGTGATTGTGCACAAAAACAGGGTTAATTAAAAACCCCTTCACCCTTATATCGTTCACATATAGGAACATCAAGAGAGATCGAGATGCGGTCTCTAACATTATATTTTAGCCAAATTACTAGAAATATATAAGAAGTATTTTTTGATGTCCGCAATAAATTATGAAAGAAAATATATATATAAAAGAAATTATAAATAATAGTTGAGGGGGTGAGAAGCCAAGGGGTACAAGTGAGATTTTAAACCAAATTGAGTAGTTTTTTTAGGTAACCTATTCCCATTTTCATTAAAAATGTCACCCTTGGCTTCTCACTTCCTCAGTTGTTATTTGGAGCCTCTTTATAGAAAGCAGTTAAATTTTGTAATTTTTTTATGATATAGAATAAATAATACAAACATATATACATACATACAGGACAGATTCGGTTTCAGCGACCCCGAAAATATAAAAATGCTTTGGTCTAGTCTCTGGCACATATTTTTTTTTATGGCTGTGCAATAATTGTTATTTGGAGCCCCTTAAATGATAAGATACCACTTATAATACATGATTAAATTCAGAATAAAATGTAGTATATTATCAGTGTATACTACAATATACTACATCTTCTTTGATAAAAATGGGGGGTGCTATTTAAAAAACAGAAGTTGGGGTGGTTTCAAGAGGGGCGGTTTTGGATATGTCAATAAAACTTCCTTGGCTCCCATTTAACGCTATTTTTCGCAAAAAATTCTATCTTTAAAAATAACGGACATAAAGCTTGTCAAGAACCTGGTGGGACACCCGTTATAATATTACTCTAGTAATGAAAAGTTGATAACCATGGATATAATGTCAGTGTATTGTTTTTGTTGTATTAAAACTGGATTTGAAAACTAATTTCACATGAACATAGAACAATATAATAATTATTAATTAAGCACTATAATAGGCAAATTCATAAGTAGGGTTCCTATTAAATTAACTAAACTAAAAATAATTACTTTACTAATTTATTGATAAAACTGCCGAGAGAAGCGAATACTTGTTTTAACTATTAACAGGTTGAGCGACGAGCCAAAATTTGAAATTTTGCCTACTAGGCCAAGACCATTTTAGGTGCAAATTGGCTGGTAGCTGGCACGAGTCTGCACGGTTGATTGATTGATGAATGAAGAGAAACAAGATGAGGATTCGTACCTCAAACACTGCGGCCACCTGCGGGCCTATTGTGTTGTTCTTGGGTCTCTTGCTAGTCAAAGAGCTTCGTTTCCTTTATCAGGCTTACTAGACTGTTTACTAGATTAGCATTGGAGAGCATAGCTTCTGGGTTACCATTTTCCGGTTGCCGGTATCTCCAGCGATGTAGAGCCACGCAGTCAAAGAGAACATAAGAGGCTGTTTCCGCCTCCTCATTACACAGTCTGCATATTGGCTCATACCTATACACACGGATGGTGTGCATGTGTTTCCTCAGGTGGCAGTGACCAGTTATTAGCCCTATCACCTTTCGGAGGTGGTCCCTGCCAAGATGTAGAAGGTTCTTGGTTAGTGGACCAGCAGTTATTGCACCGCCAAGTATTAACTTGCTTTGCCTGAGTCCCGGTACCTGACCCCACTGTAAATTTTGCTGGGATGTTATCCAGTTGGACGTTGCACGGTACTCTTAAACGATCAACGGGATTAAATAAAATGGCAGAAAAATCTGACCATGGATCATGGTAGTAGAAGTTTTGCTTATTATAAAATCATTGACTGCCAAATCTCAAAAACTTTTCTTTGGAATATAATATTAAATAATCTTCTACAAAAAGTCCATAGTCAATACAAACCTAAATTGCACATTCTGTTGCTTGATTCTGGTAGTATTTATTTTACTAATTCAAAAGTATTTTTTCGGGATCGAGACGTCTTTTGTTTTACAATCGGAAAATTCGTATAAAATTGACTTCTTTTTATAAAACAATAGGTGCTGGGAGAATATACTTACGAGAATGCCTATCTAAAATTAACTTTGAAAACATTGCTGCAATAAAACTATAGTGAGAGCAATGTTTCCTGTTGCTTTAACCACTAGTAATGTAATTACGAGGTAATAGAATTTAAATTAGGCGCTCATGCTTCAAAGGAGAATTATTTGGGTATTAAACAGGGTATGCCAGGTATTCTATACCATAATGGGTGTAATATTAAACGATATTGTTATGAATACGCGTTTTAATGTAACATGTGCTTTAATTTTATGTACCGGGTGGGCTGTCTAATGCTAATCACCTGTTTTTTTGACGTTATTATATCCCTACTCTTAAATGTCTCACTCTTTAACAATGCCATTCCATAACATCCTTACTCTTTAACAATCCTACTTAATAACAGGGAAGATTGGTGTAGTGGACTACCGCGTCGTACAGTTGGATCCGAAAAAAAAACAAGATTGAAAATTTAGTTGCGTAAATTCAATAATTACAATACAAACAAAGCCGTTGTCATGTTGACAATATTTGTCAAAATTACTTATAATAATTATAAAGTAATTAGAAATGCGTTAAGAAATGTTAAGAAATCTCAAACTATTAGTATACTGGAAGCAGGATGTACCGAAGTGATTGTGGCTAGTGATCTCTATAGAGACCTTTAATTGTGGCAAGGTTATTTAGTGTTTCGGAGAGTTGTGTTAAGATCATAGAAAAAAGAATAATGGTTAAGATTGAGGAAAAAATAGATGGGGGAGGAAAGAGCGTGCAGACTCGGAAAGAAAGAAGATATCAAATGAAATACAGGATGAAAATTTACTTAATTATTTGAGAGAATACTATTTACAAGAAGCGGTGCATACTATAAACAATACAAATTTTCCTGGGTTAAAAACCATCGCCCGTCGCCGCATCGATAGTTCCAAGATTAAAAAAGCGAAAAAAAAACTCCGGAAAACTTTTTTTTAAACGAAAATCATAATTTTCATAAATTATATGTTTGGTTAGTAGAGTTCAAATTTTTATTTTTTCATAAGATTTACTAAATATTGTGTTTTAATTTTTGATTTGATTAAATATTCTAAATGTTTGTTCAGTTTATTATTTATTATTATTATTATTTTAATATTCGACATTATTCGCAATGTCAAATTAACCTAACCTATTTCTTAAAATCTTACTTACACTATAAAATAATTAGTAAAATTGGCATTTTAGCATATTTAAATCTTGCGTTTTTTGTGGGTCTAACTGTACTTGGCGAGTTTACTACACAAATAGCGTGAGTTCTATTCTCACCGGCGCCGATTTGCCTTTTCCAGTTAATTAATAATTGAAATTTGGCGAAGGCGTAAGTGAAGTGGACAATCCCTATAAATTGGTTCGAAAGTCAATTCCCTCTACTACTAGCCCACACTGGACTTAGGGGATGCTTAATTAAGTAGAATAGTACGAGGTTAAACAAAATGTAAAATGTAAAATAACATCTTTACTTTTTAATATCTCTATATTCTGGTTATACTTCTCCTCAATAACCTTATCATATATTGACTTGATTGGGGACTTACCTTAACCTTTACGAAGTAGGATTGTAGGGATGTTATGGATTGGGGTTGTCGTTAAGTTGGGAATTTAAGGGAGTAGGCATATAAGTCTACCATAAAAGCTATTAATATATTTTTTCGCGCATGCTAATGTAATAATATATTACTATTTACTACTACAATTTATTACTGTTACATTAAAACAATTTACTTCGAAGAACGAAAATCCTTCATTAGCTTTTGTTTTGGAGTTACATCCATAAGAAAATTTATTCATCAATAAATTTTAATTAAAAACTCTAAACATTAATGTAATTTTTTATACAAAATATGTAATGCAAGTTGTGTATTTTTTCTTAATGAACACGGAAAGAAATTAGTGGGCTCTGCGCTATACATTATAAGATATTTGGTAACAGTGGCAAATTATAGTGATTTAAGCTATAGATTATAAGGGACACAATATGTAATAATGTTAAAAATAAATTGGAAACGATTATATATATTACAGACACGATTATATTTATTACAGGCACTATTATAAATTTACAGAAATTTTATTATATTATAAAAATTATTAGCACGGACAATAATTAAATCTATTTAAGCTATAAATGCCATACTATTTGTTATATTTTATTATTCACTAAACAAAGTATTTCATATAAATTTTTACACTGACTGCCATAATTGTAAGAGAAAGCCTTGTATTTATATAATAAGCGATTATAATTTGCTTGGTATGTGTGTTATAGCGCTCCTAGCTATAATTTTTTTTTTCCGTGAAATGTTGTTCGTATTGGTTTTATTAATTAATAGCCTAATGGATCCAGTATGCGTGGTATTATTATCTTTTTGATAATTTTATGAAGATTTATTTATAATGACATCAATAAAACAGGTGATTCTTTTTAGGTGGCCCACCTGGTATTGTCATGTATGAGCATTTTATTGCAACATGTGCTTGAATTTATATGTAATAATGAACCCAATTGTCAATAAAATCATATTAGGACAATCGGGTTTCAAATTAAATCTGCAATTTTATTAAATTTTAAATTGATATTAAATAAATTTTTTCGCCTAAAATTTCTGTTATTATAAAATAAAACAATAAATTTTTATGGGAGTTTAAAAGTTGGAAAATTAAATAAAAATAACGCAAATAAAATAATATTAAATTTAGAAAAATACAATCTGCAAATTTTTAAACATACATTGGAGGTAGTGCCGTAAATTTGGAACTATACAAAAAAATTAAGTTTAAAAAGAATTACTAAATACAGGGTGATCATTAACTGGCATGCCAAAATTTAAGAGGTGATTCTACATCCAAAAATATCAAAAAAAGTTTCTATAAAGGTTGGTTCGGAAATGAGCCCTAAGGGAGCTACGGCCATTCGAAGATGACGTATTGAATGGGGAACAAAAAAAAAGCATCAATAAAGTTTTAATGCTGCAGTGTGATTCTTCATTTAAAACTGAGAAAAAATGTATTCTTTACTAAAACACCTAAATTTAATATTAAAGGAGTAATAGTCTTTTAAAAAGTAACGTTTTTGGTAGCAAAAAATGTTATTTCCTCTTAATTCCATTTTTTTAAACAGTGTTACACTATATAATATTTTTTATGTATTTTTACTCAAGGAATCCATATTTTTTACAAAAATCCAAAAAAGTACACACAAAAAAGTTTGGGGCAAAAATGCCTCTGGATAAATTCAAAAAAATAAATTAACATAAACTTATTGCCCTTATTAATACTAGTATACATGCGGAAGCTTAAAGGGTACCAGAGTTATTAATTAAAAACCTTATTTTTATTACAATTTTAAAGGGCCTTAATTCCCTTAGGGCTTATTGGCGGACCAACCTTTATAGGAACTTTTTTTATATTTTTAAATGCAGAATCACCTCTTAAATTTTGGCATACCAATTATTGATCACCCTTTATATAGGAAAAAGTGGGGCAACTTAGGACTGAGGGAATTTTGCTACAACACCAATATTTTATCTCAAAAAATGAGAATATTGTATTTTTTGTGTATAATAAATGATTTTTTTATAAAAGTTTGACTGTTTTGATTCAATACTTTCTTATTTAGTTTAATTTGACTACTTGCAAACCACATAAAAGCAGTATCAATTATTTTTTGGGAATATACAGCCCAGTTCAAAATTCACGAAAAAAAAATTCCTGGAAAGATAAAAAAAATAAATTAAAGTATTTATATAATTTTGGGAAAATATCCACATGTTATGCCACCGGGTTCGATTTCCGGTTAAAGAAGTAAGCTTTAAATAAGGAGTTTTGCAGTTCTGAGACAATTGATTTAAAAGTAATGAATAGTGGCTAACCTAACGTTTGAAGCCATAAATAAAAAGCCTTTTTTTCTGGTTATCTGTTATATTTTTTTATAAAGTTTTATTAGTTACTTGCTTGATTTCCATTTTTATATACACTTTTCAGGTATTGAATCAGTGAGTATTGATTGTTCACATATAACTGGCAAACTGTACAATATGTGTCCAGAAGTTTTAATTTTTTGTGCAGACTTTCCCTATCCCTAATATATTTAACATAAGACTTCTGATCTTCATCCAGGATACTAATATCTGATGTCGTCGAGTCCCACTCGTCCTTGTTTTGGTCTATAGTCATTATTTACTGGAATTTTGAAACGAAACTTCACGAAACTTTTTAAAAATTTTGTATTTGACACGCGTATTTATGTCAAAATGACATATAATAACATGAGGATCTTTAGCCAATTTTTTGTCGAGTCACCGGAACTAACCAGGTTACTAACTTCTAAGTGTTTGCTTATGTGTTTTAAAATTAAATTCTTATATAAAAAACTATTTAAACTTATCATTGTTGTTTATTACCTTCCCCATGAGCAAATAAACTTGAAAATGTAGTTTAAGTGCTTTTTCATCATAGCTTATCCAAAGGAAATATAAATAATATATAACTTATCAGTTTTTTGGGAGAAGTTAGGTTAGGTACTTGTCGAAACCTCAAGAAAATAACCAAAGCGTTTTTGTGAGAACTATCGGTTATACGAATTTAGTGGTGGGGATAAAAACCGTACGGTTAACCGGTGTTTCCACAAAAAATTGGCTTTGGTAAGGATATTTAAAGTGTAGTTATTCTATAGTAAATACTTATCGATTATGCACACCTCCACTGAACAAAACTTTATTTTAAAAAGATTGTGTAAGAGAACTATTGCCGAAGGCGGGCCTTTTACAGAAAAGTGATCAGTTAAATCCCTGCTGATCTGGTTCTCAAGATGGTAAAGGTTCATCAGGAGAATCCTTCAACATTAGCAATACGTCGTATTAGAACAACAAGGTTCTATCTAACATTGCAATGCATTGTGAGATAACAGTAAGTGTCATTATATTTTGTACGATAAATTTTAAATGCTTTATAAATTCAAAATTTTGTACAAATGACAAAAATAATACAATCCATACCTCTTTAAGATAAAGTATTACATCGGCACTTAGTGCTACTAAGAGTGCCGATGTATTGAAATCTTCGCCGAAAAGTAAAAATCTTTGACCATGTTTTTTTCACATTTTTCGACGTTTTAGACCATTCTGAGTCGAAATCAGTGAAAAAAATTTTTGCGTCCGTCTGTCTGTCTGTCTGGGTGTAAACTCTCTAACTCCATTTCTACATGAGATATCGACTTGCGTTTTTTTGCATATTGTTTCTTATCGTATTCCGAAGAGCTGATTAGATTTTGGCGGTAAACGATTGGGGGTAAGGGGGTAGAAATAGGGTAAAACTCCTATTTTTAGCGTTTTTTTGTTTATAATTAAGGCAATTATTCTAACTATTTGGATTTTGAAGCGTATCTCTATTATTAATTACTGTATTTCTGCTCTAAAATATCCCTATTCTAAAATGTCTGTTATTAAATCCCCTTATCAATATATTTTGTATCTTATAAACTTGTTTTAAATACCTTTATTTTTAAAAAATACTACTAATATATTGGTCTCTTACAACTAGGTATTCCTCATAGTTCCTTAATTTAAAAATTATAATTATGGGTTTTACACCAGTATTCTTCGAGTATTCTTGTTTTTCTGCTTTATCTCTCCCAATTTTAAAAAAATACACCAACATTTTTTGACTTTGACATTGATGTGGCAATAACAATATTGAAACTAAATTTATTAACAAGTAAACAAATATTTGTCAAATGAAAGATAGTTCACAATGTAATTTTTTTTATAACCCCACTTTTCCAGTTTTGTTGAAATTAACTGTAGTTACGCTTAAAACATGTTTTATGTATAAAAAATATTTATTTGTTGTACTCGATATACAGCAGAGATAAAACTAATATTGTAACATGAATTTATTTAAAAGACCCACCATTTTGTCCCTTTCCGGATCATATTGGCAGATTTTTGAAGGGATTTCCAGGATGGCCGGAACTTTCAGATATTTGTAGGTTTCCAGAAGTGGACGGATTTTATCAGCACAATTATAGACTATCAGTATTATGGCTATATCTTTTCTTGCTATGAAGCTTTTCAAGCAGGTCTAACATTGAAAAATATTATATTTTTGATGATCCTTGCTCATATTGGAGGTAGCTTTAAATAAACTTAAGACGATATTATCTCTCCAAAAATGTTTTTATTATTATTATGTAAATAATAGCGACATGTTTCTGCCCTTTTAACGTAGGGCCATCTTCAGGCTAATAATTAAAATTAAAAACAAACAACAACAATTACATTACACGTATACAAGTCCAAACGACTATATAATAATAATAAAAATATTTTTGGAGGGATAATATCATCTTAAGTTTATTGAAAAATATGGTTATATTTTTAAATTCATTGACCCTTTAAGGACGGTCGACGGATATATCGGACAGTGCCTAACTTGATTTACCGTGGACTGTCGTATATATCCGACATGAGATCTAAAATTGTCCTTGGACTGTGATGTGGGTTTACGCATCCTTACTTGTTTCAGTGATTATTATACCATATAAAAATTTTAAATTAAGTTGTGGTATGCTTCTTCTTAATAAAATTAATAGTATATTAAAGTACTAGTTTCATAACATACATTTTTAGCGCACGAGTACAAGTATAGAAAATGAGCCGCTTGCGGGGAGTTTTCTAAATTACTGGTGCGCTAAAAACGTGTTATGAAACGAGTGCTTTATACCATTTTTCCTATTTTGCTCTAAAATTTTAAAAAACTTACATTTAAATTGATGACTGATTTGGTGATTTTTGTTTCGATTACAGTTTTCGCCATGTTTAAAATTCTAAGAACAAATATTATTTTGATATAAGAGGTCTCTACTTTTTTTTCTGTTGGGTTGGCAACATACAAAAGCCTATCTCTTGACGTTTTGCTTGCAAATGTCAATGTCGATTTAAAGTTTAATTTTTTACAAAATTTTGTGTTTGGGTTATTTTTTACCGTGTTAAAATTGTGGACTGGTTAATTGCAGTGAAAAAAGAAGAGATGACTGTAAAATATATCAAAATATCATTTGTTCTTAGAATTTTAAACATAGTCACAACTGTTATGCCAACCCAAAACAAAAATCCCTAAATCAGTCATCAATTAAATGTAAGTTTTACAGCAAAATAGAAAAAGTTGTATAAAACACTCGTTTACTATTAGAATAACCAGTAATAAAATGGTACTCACCTCAATGTCGCTTGAAGCCGTGTCATCTTCCACTACCATGAAATTGGCCTGTTTTTTGTTATTAATTTCTCCAATTCCTCCCAACAAAAACCCGACGCAGGTATCCTCGTCACCTATTAAGCCGAAAAGGTTGCCTTCAGTGATGTGGGAATGTTTCTGGATATCTCCGTGCGCCATCAGTCCCTGTTTTTATCTAGTTTTTCAGGTAAATGTCACTGTGACAAATTGTAATACCGCCATTAGAGGTCAGAGCAATGCAGTGCATTGCCACTAGGGGCTGTTTATAAATAACGTAACGCAATTTTTCGAAATTTTACTCCCCTTTCGGCCCTCTGTGTCTAAGCTCTCATATTTTTTTACATTACATTTTTTGTTTAACCTTGTACTATTCTACTTAATTAAGCATCCCCTAAGTCCAGGACTTGTGTGGGCTAGTAGTAGAAAGAACCATCCTCTTTAATTGACTTTCGAAGCAATTTATAGGGAGTGTCCGCTTCACTTACGCCTTCACCAAATTTCAATTATTAATTTACTGAAAAAGGGAAATCGGCGCCGGTGAGAATCGAACTCAAGCTATTTGGGTAGTAAACTCGTCAAGTAGAACCCCGTAGTCCACTACACCAATCCTCCCATTTACTAACACAATTATGTAATTATAATCATATTTATTTTTTTGGTAAAAACTACTATTGGTAGTTGGGCCCGCCTTGTAAAAAAAGCCCTCCCATGTACTGAATACTAGGTTCGTGTACTCGGTGAGTAATGTACTATTTTCTACTAGCGGAGTTAAAAATAAAATATGCTTTTATACAGGGTGATCCATAACTGGCATGCCAAAATTTAAGAGGTAATTCTAGATCCAAAAATATAAAAAAAGTTCCTATAAAGGTTGGTCCGGAAATGAGCCCTAAGGGATCTAGGGCCCTTTAAAATTGTAATAAAAATAAGGTTTTTAATTAATAACTCTGGTACCGTTTAAGCTAGAGCGGCGAGCTTTTGCATGTATACTAGTATTAATAAGGGCAATAAGTTTATGTTAATTTATTTTTTTAATTTATCCAGAGGCGTGCCCAGACGGACAAAATATATGAGGCTTAAAACATTTTTGCCCCAAACTTTTCTATGTGTATGTTTTTTGGATTTGTTGTAAAAAATATAGATTTCTAGAGTAAAAATACATATAAAATATTATATAGTGTAACACTGTAGGAGCAACCGTTATCAAAAAAAAATGCAATTAAGAGGAAGTAACATTTTGTGCCACCAAAAACGTTACTTTTTAAAAGGCTATTACTCCTTTAATATTAAATTTAGGTGTTTTGGTGTATAATACTTTTTTTCTCAGTTTTAAATGAAAAATCACCCTGCAGCATTAAAATTTTATTGGTGTTTTTTTTTGTTCCCCATTCAATACGTCATCTTCGAAGGGCCGTAGCTCCCTTAGGGCTCATTTCCGGACCAACCTTTATAGAAACTTTTTTTCATAATTTTGGATGTAGAATCACCTCTTAAATTTCGGTACGCGAGTTCTGGAACAGGCTGTATTTTTTTAAATAAATTTTATTTTTATAAACAATTTAACAAAAATAACACTTAGCAATTAATAAATAAAACATTTTCAACAACTGTTAAAAAAAATAACATACATATTTTTAATTTTATTTTGGTTGAAATAAATAAAAAGTGCGAAAAAGCCCTTGTTGTCTCACGCATATGAGTGCAGAAAGAAATATCTTTTTCTACGACTGCTTTAGAATGTAAGCAATTACACACACTTTTCAAACACGGAATGAATCCATTCTAGCTCTAGATACGGTATGAATATTCCGTATCAAGTGTTAGAATGAGCACATGTAGTGCCATCTCTTGTTTATAAAAGTAAAGAAAAATGTAGTAAAATTAGCAAAAATATATATATATTTTACCATGAAATATTGAATAATTTAATGCAATTTAAAGTTTTGCGTTAAAATTACATAAAGTTTATTAGTTTTTCTTAATATTTGACCAGTTTTTTATCAATTTAATTCAAAAAATTTAAACTGCTCCATCTATTGTTAAATATTTAAACCTGATATCTGTCACAACAATCTGACATAACCTTCAATTTTTGCATTATAATTTGTAAATATGTGCTAAAATTAAATAAAAATCTTTTTTAAGTACTGATTGGATAAAATTATTAAATAACATTAATTGCTTTATTTAAGAATATGTGTTTTATTGCATTTACAATGTCGAGTCACAAAAAACATTGTGTTTAACCTTGTCCGCAGTTTAAAGCCATACAGTGTTTCATATTTGCAGTCGAAGGAAAACTTTAGTCTACAACACGTATGGAATAGACTTTCCGCGCTCGCGGGACCGTCATACTCGCCTGACGTCTCGTATGACAAACTTTCCGCTCGCGCGGAATATTGTCTATTCCATACTAGTTATAGAATATACTATTCCTCTGTAAATATGCGGGTTTCTTTAAGAGTAAATGTTGAAATACAAATCATGAAATTTCTGTACGCTTGTTTATACAAATAACATACAATGGGTTCGTAATCAATCATTTGGGATTAAACAGAAAGGTAGCAACACATTTCCACTATTGTGACATCTTAACATTTACACAACAACATCCAGACCCTAATTTTGATGTCGGTAACGCCTGGGAATATCACAGGAACAAGAGGAATAACAGGAATTGTGTCACATCAGAAAGAAAACATTTTTAAAAAAGAAAAAGATAAATATTTTTGCCAAGATAAAAGTTTAATTATCAAACTATACTATACTTCGTCCAGTTATGCAAGATAGTAAGGGACGCGGCCCGTTTTACACCACAGAGCGCATAAACAGCATAATTATGCATAAATCGAAGTGTATCAAAAATTTAACAGATTTCGGTACTGTTTTCCTGGAAAGGGCCTATCCAAAGACTGGCATAACAAGCATAGTACATAAGATGCCAAACTTTTGATCTTTCACATAAGAAGGGAGTCAGCTTTCTCATTTTCAAAGAAGGGTATCGTTTTAAATAGGAGTTTTGGGCTAAATAAGACAAATATGTTTTTGTTTAAAGAAAGTGCAAAATGATAAAAAGAAATGACAAAAAACTGTGTTATTTGTTGATAAAGAACAAAATGAAAAAAAAAATATAAACTTATTTGTTATGGTAAACCCGACAATATCGCATTATTCTTGCGCTAAATGTGACTATCATACTGAAAAAAATCAATATTTTTTGTTTATATACAAAACCAACATAAATACGTTTAAGTAGAATGTGTAATAAAAACACTGTACAATATGAATAAAATATATTTTTAAATAAATATATTTAATTAATATTAAAAGTTAAAAGTCTATGTGTAACTTTTTCATAATCTAGTTTTAAATCATGTGATGGAAATAAACTAATTTAATATGTTGAAAGCCATATAAAATTACTTGTTTTGGGTAACACTGTCCCATGGAACTACATGCTTTGGGTTATCGTTGAATCTAATGTTATTATAGTATAAATACCTCAAAAATAACTCCATAATCGTACTGAAACTTAAGAACCTGGTCACATAAGTCCAGGCTAATCACACATTGAATTACAACATATTAAATCCGTAAAAACTAATAAAACACAACAAAATATTATAGTCAAGAGCAGTGAACACAACACAGACCCACTGGCCTCACTGTAGTAGTTAATGTGCAAAGTTATTTTTATTTTGACGAGATGACATTTGGCCAAATCGTACATTGACATATGACAAAATTCTTAATTAAATTAATTAATTAAAGTATGTTCCGGGTTGTAAAAAGGGCTGAAATTTTGGCTAAGTATTTATTTTTTATGTATCTATAAGCATGTAAAGTCTTATCGCAGGCGATTTAAACCCAAAATGCGATAACCTCCTTTATTTTAGCTTTTTACCCAGATAGATTATGTGCCGAATATAATTTTTTTTTTCAGTGTATTTTGAAATAGCCCATTTTATTAACCTTTAAATATTAAAATAGGAAATCAGTCACTGCATAATTAATATTTTAATTAATATTTGATAATTGTTAAACCAGATATAATTAAAAAATAAAAAAATTATTTGTATAGCATTTCAATGACTTAAATTTTTTTTGTCTATTTTTTATTTTCTTAACTATTTATCTTTTATAAAAGAAATAAAAAAATAAATAATTAATTTAAAAAATATAAAAATATACATTTTTAATGTTATGGAGGAAAATATTTTTTTTGTTAGCAGTTCTGCTAAAAAACCACAATAAAATAAAACTTCTAAGTTTTATTTTATTGTGTTTTTTTTATTAAATCCTTGTTTTTAATTAATTAAATTTTTCGTCCCTGTTTGTAAAAAATGGGAAAACATTTTGTTTAAAGTTCACAATAGAAATTATAAAATTTTAACATACAGGGTGATACAGAAATAAGTGGTATTAAATAAAGAGCCCATTTCTTATGTATTTTTAATCTAAGATTAATATTTTATTAAGAAAATATCAAAAAATCTACAGATAAAAAAGTTTGGGGCAAAAAGATGATATCTCCCCCCATTTTTCACGCCCCTGTTCAAAATTACCAAGTAAAAATTACACCAAATGATAACCTTTATCAATGTTAAGGCATGTGTAAAAGTTTATTACAGTGAATTATAGAGTTCGAGATATATTAAATAAAAACTACTTTTCAGATGTACCCTTAGGCGGGTCGTAGCTCCCTTAGGGCTCATTTCCGGACCAACCTTTATAGGAACTTTTTTTCATATTTTTGGACCTAAAATCGTCCAGTAAAATTTTGTAACTTATTTCTGAATCACCCAGTATATTTGCATAAACGTATCCGGCTCAAAGGCCAACTTATTTAGAAAGTACTAAATTATTGATCTTAACCCTCTTAAACTTTAAAGAGAATAGTCACAACGATCAGTCTTTGCAGGTAATTAAAAAAAATTATTTTTATTTTTATTCAAAAATGTTGCTATACACGGAAAAAAAATATATAGCTAGGAGCGCTATAACACACATACCAAGCAAATTATAATCGCTTATTATATAAATACAAGGCTTTCTCTTACAATTATGGCAGTCAGTGTAAAAATTTATATGAAATACTTTAATTGTTTAGTGAATAATAAAATATAACAAATAGTATGGCATTTATAGCTTAAATAGATTTAATTATTGTCCGTGCTAATAATTTTTATAATATAATAAAATTTCTGTAAATTTATAATAGTGCCTGTAATAAATATAATCGTGTCTGTAATATATATAATCGTTTCCAATTTATTTTTAACATTATTAGTTATTGTGTCCCTTATAATCTATAGCTTAAATCACTATAATTTGCCACTGTTACCAAATATCTTATAATGTATAGCGCAGAGCCCACTAATTTCTTTCCGTGTAGGGGAAATATTTTTTGCGAGCAAAGGCTTAATTATTATAATTGTATTTTATTTTATATATCTTTATTTTTAATACCCATATTTCTCTTACGTTTAGATTTTTAGAACATTTTGTATAAAATTCACAAAAAAGCGTAAATTTTAATATTAATATCTGGCTCGAAGAATCAACCTATTTAAAAAACACTAAATTATCGATCTGCTTCCTCTCCAATCATCAAGAAGTTTTAAAAAGTCAAAAAGATCAGTCTTTTCAGTTAAAACTAATATAACAAACAGCGTTTATTCCGTAACTGATATATGTAAGTCTGACATAGCTCCGAGGACTTAACGAAAAATCACATTTGTTATGTCAGTCGGAAAAATGGCCTACTTTCTTAACATGATAAACGTGAGAACAGGCCGAGATTTTTAAGTCGGTCTTTTCAACTTTTCTCAAAGAAAAACATTGTATTTGCCACCTGATCCCTACAATTTTCTTTGGCCCAATTATTTAACGAGCTTTTTTTATTTTCTATGAGCAATATTTTATAAAATAGAACAAACTAGTCATTATAATGGTGTAAGTACCCAAGTGTGGATTACTTGGATCAGTACTGAGACTTTTTACATATCCTTGTTGTGTTTTCTTAATTAATTTTACCTAAATGATTTAGGAGATGTCCAATCTAATATGACTCAAAAATTGATTTTGAAATTAGATTTAATAAATGATTTTTGTTTATATACATTTTCTATATAATAATTATGTATTAAGTCTTAATAAATAAGTTTACGTTACACTACAGAGTGCTTTTTAATTTACGTGCTGTGACGTCAGGGTCGCATTCTCAGATTGTCACGAGTATAGTTTTTTAAGGCACTAATAAGGTTCTTATTTTAATTTTTTGTTAAAACACTGAAAAATAGTTATACTTATAATATAACATAACATATTATGTTACCGTAAAAACCCGAAATCCTTAGTTACCCGTTCTTACTAGTTACAATCCAAAGTCTTTATCAGAGATGGTTACTACGCGTTTTAACTAGTTCTAACTAGTTAGAACGTTATGTAACTATTGTCGTTAGTAAAATACCGAATAGAATTAAAATTTCGGGTATTTACAAAAAACTTTAGTTAGAACCTGTTCTATCTAACCAACATTAAGTAAATCTCCGTTCATCCATCAAACAGCAGAAATTAGGCTTATGTTAGTTATGTGTGTAAAAGTTTTAAAATGAAAATGTTTTGAAAGAAAAATTTTAAACAAAATTTTAAAGGGCAAAAATTTACAAAAAGCAAAATTTATTTTACCCCGAGTTTTACCAAAAACAATCCCTGATTAGAACTTTGGTCTAATGGACTAAATTTAAAGTATTTAGCTTGAAGCGTTATTGAGTTATCGTGGTCACAAATTTCCCGGAAAGACAGACATACAGACAGATAGACCAATAGACAGATTTTTTTGACCGAAATCATTCTTTTTATATAAAACGTCGATAAATGTAAAAAAAGCAATAAGTTTTTTTAATATATTTTTACTTAAGCAAGACTTTCTTCGGGGAAGTAAAACCAACTTCTGGATCCACCCTTGATGAGAATCCCATTTAGTATATCAAATACAGACCAACATATAGACTACACATAGGCTTTCTTTTCTTATAAACATATAAAAACGCACAAAAATGTAAAAAAATTAATTTTATCATAGAATAAAATGTTCGGCTTAGGTGACAAAAGCAAAACCCTATTATAAGATAGCGTGAGCATTTAAATTGTTTTTCTGAAACAGTCTATTTTAAAATTTTCATTTGCTCGACTAAATTGCAGACACGTTTCTTTTTCTAATTTTGCGGTTTTATGATAAGAGGATTTTCCATAAAGATGACAAATTGCTAATATTATATTAAATTTTGCTTATTTTGCTTTCGGAGTCCGCATTAGTGTCCAAATACTTGAATAAATGAAAATAAATTGAATATTACTGAATTACGTGAAAAAATATATGTGTGTCGGTCTTTGTTAGAAACATTTTTATCTACGATACAATACAATACAAGTGGGGTTGTGAGGCATGGTACTGCCTTTCAAATCACTGCGACCAATGAGATCTATTGTGAATCCCCTTTGCAATTTAGTCCACATCAAACTTTAGGCTTTTAAAGAAGCATATGAGTTTTTTGGGGGCTACTTGGGATATATCTGCAGGTCTTGGGTATACCTGTTCTAGATATTGTAGACTTTTGCGAGCAATGGCTTTGCAGAAGCACATAATGTGTTCGGCAGTTTCTGGTGCTTCTGAGGATAGACGGCAAATGTCGATTTCAGATTTTCCCATTTTTTTAAGATGATATCTTAACGGGCAGCGTCCGGTTAACAGCCCTCCAGTATAGGTCTTTAGGTCCACCTTGCTAAGATCGAGTAATTTTCTTGTTCGTTCAGGTTCATATTTTATGAATATTTTGGCCTGTCTTAAGTTTTGGTCTTTGCAATATCGAGTTTTGATTTTGGTTTCCCATCTCTTAATTGCCTCTACCTGATGGCTTTTGTTAAAGCCACAGAAAGGTTCAGGGCCAATAAATTGAGCAATTGCTCCCTCTCTCGCGAGAGAGTCCGCAGCCTCATTGCCTTCAACACCCTCATGTCCTGGCACCCACATCAAGGAAACCTTGTTGGTTTCTGCCAGTTGTTTGAGGGTTTCGTGGCATTCCCAGGCAAGCTTTGATCCAAATGTACATTTGCATCTACGATAAGCAGACCTCGGAAGAAATAGGACAAGTGATAAAATCGGATAAAATACAGGGTTGGACGCTCATCAATACACGGAAAAAAAAATTATAGCTAGGAGCGCTATAACACACATACCAAGCAAATTATAATCGCTTATTATATAAATACAAGGCTTTCTCTTACAATTATGGCAGTCAGTGTAAAAATTTATATGAAATACTTTAATTGTTTAGTGAATAATAAAATATAACAAATAGTATGGCATTTATAGCTTAAATAGATTTAATTATTGTCCGTGCTAATAATTTTTATAATATAATAAAATTTCTGTAAATTTATAATAGTGCCTGTAATAAATATAATCGTGTCTGTAATATATATAATCGTTTCCAATTTATTTTTAACATTATTAGTTATTGTGTGCCTTATAATCTATAGCTTAAATCACTATAATTTGCCACTGTTACCAAATATCTTATAATGTATAGCGCAGAGCCCACTAATTTCTTTCCGTGTAGAGTAGAATTTGTTCTATCTTTTTTATAATTAGTAATAAATGTTTGAAAATATAATCTACTACATAATAAGTAATATTATTACTAATACCTTATACTTGTGGAAAAAATACATTGAGAATAATTATTAGAGAAATATTTTCATATATAATTACACAAGAGGCTGAGAATTATGGGGGAAAAATTCTCTGTTTTCATGAAAATGGCATTTGACAGCAATTTGAATGAAAACTGTAAACTCCCGATAATTCGAAGAATCATGTGTAATTCGGAAGAATATTTTTTAACGATTTATAATTAGTCAAATCTACTTTGATTTGGTTAATTTAATTCCATTCTCAATTGCTAAACTAAAACCTTTTTTGTCCATTTTGTGCTGTCAATAGATTAGTCACTTACTGCATTACTGACTAGCGCTAGGCTTGCAAGCATGTTCATAAAAGTCAACCTATAAAAACTGTTATTAAATTTTATAAAAAGAATATTTTGAGGTGCGTCCGGCTGCGAACACTGAGATTGTGGGTTCGAGCCCCACATAGAGCATGGATGTATAGTGGTGTAATAGTCGGTAGATGGAACTACGATGACTAACTGTAATGTGGGTTGCAGGTGAAACTGTAAACACATTTCAGGGTGGATGCGAGTTCTGTTGAGGACCGCGCTTCGGAGGGTACGTAAAGATGGCGGTCCCGTCAATTAGGCCATAGCAGCGAAAAACGACGTTAAATGATTAAACAAACAAAACAAACAATATTTTGAGGTATTTTTTGTTAAATAATAAAGTATTAACAATAATTATAAATAGTAATATATTTATATTTAATTATGAATTAGTTTTAGGTATGGAATCTTGTTGTAAAAGAGAAATACTGAAAAACAAAATACTACAACGATTTTCACTAGAATTGTCTACAGTAGAAAATACCCAATATAACTCTAATATGTTTGGACAGAAATAAACACGTGGTCAGAAATATTGTTAAATGACTAGTTAATAAAAAAGTTAAAAAATAATATAAAATAACTTGACAACACCGAGGACAACACTATTTTTAATTTTATTTTATTTATTGTTTGTCCCCAATAAAAAAAAGTATATAATTAAAAAAAAATCTACCCTGTAAAGCAGCTTAATTGACAAAATTTACCGTTTCCACATAATACATGTATAGGGTCTTACCATACAAACTAAGCTGAGATTAAAGTTAGGTGTTCTTCAAACATAACCTAACCTAAGATTTAATGTTAAAAGGAAATATGGCTACAATTCCTAACTTTATAAACTCCAAGGTTTTTGATTTTACATAAAAACAAAATGGATATATTCATATTAAGTCTCAAGTGACAATGCACTACGATATTTCAAAAAACGCTTTGACACAGAGACTTAAAATTTAAAATAAAGATTTTCTAAGTATCATAGTGTAAAGTTGTTTTGCAAGTCATTTGGAACTTAAATATGACTACAGATGGATTTTGCATGTAAACAACGAATTTGGATCTCACCTTAATGTAAGTGGCGCAGCGTAGACCCAAACTTTCAAAATAAATCAAGTGAGTATGAACTTAGGTGAACTGCGGACGGTCGCGACCATACGCTCCAGGGGAAAGGGAAGTGATAATCAGCTTAGTTGCGTAAAAGTTAGGGTAAGTGAGAATTTTAAATGGAACGTGAAAAGTAGTAAGGTTGCTTACTATAAACTTAGTTCTCATTTGAATGGAAAGTATTTTATATCGTCAATATACTTTAATCAATAATTAGGTAAAATGATCCCATTATCAATCTTTTTGGGATTCCCAGGCGTATAATAAAAAAGTCCTATATGGAAACAAAGCCCCTTTTCAAGCGTAAGACCCGATCTCTTGAGACACTAGAAGGATTGATACCGAATATAGCGTATCGATTCTTGAAATACTTTAAAGGAAGTGGAAAAAAGTACAAAATAAAAAAAGTGAACTTTCATAGACACTCTTTTTATATGATTCCGAAACTGCCCCCTGCGGATTTACCCCTAAATATGCAAATAAAAATATTGTTTAACATACAAAATACTGCTACAGTATGTATCTTATATATTTTCAAAAAAGAATACTAAAAATAAAAAATAAAATCGGTCTCCAAGGAGGGAGAGTATTTTTCCATAAAAAAAATTAATAATTGATCAAAATTTTTGTGATTTTATTTTCTATGCATCCCGTTATGGAAAACAATTATAATATTTATTTTTGACCTTTTAGGAGGTTTTTAAACTTTTCTTCAATTTTGAATATGAAGTTATGTCCATCTGTCCATCCAGAAACATTTTTTTTTACATTTTGGGAGACAGGCAAAAAATTACAAAAACATTTTTTAGCGAAATAAAACATTTAACACATCTTTTATTTGCTTCCCCCCAGCCGATTTTGCTTAAATAAGCACTTGTCAAAGATAATATAAAAATTTAAATTTAAAGTCGCTAGCTCAAAGGGTGTTTGAGTTATCATGAGTATTGGCAGACAGACCTACAGACAGATATCATATTTTTGGTGCTTTTCTAAATTTTTCTCGACGTATTAGGAAAAAATAAATGATTTAGGCAAAAAAAATAATATTTTTTCTACCACAATACTTTATGAGAAAGTAAAAATGCAATAAAATAATTATTTAACAAAAACTCTATGCTATTAAGCGAGATGTATTAAAAAGTAACGGTAACCCCTTTTAACTAAAACCTGAAAGGGTTAAGACTGAACAAATTTTAAAAGTTAGATACCGATTTTATCTTTTCATTTGTGAATTTAAGAATCTGTTTTCTGCAATCAATCAATTTTACTATTGATCACAAAAAAAAAACATTTTTTTTATGCCAACAGAGAAATAATTACTTAAAACAAGTAGGGGGAACAGTTGTACCTTGGACCTATTTGTACCTAGAACCTACACTTAAATTTCAAATTTCCGGGTATAATTTCTCCAAACGACAGTGGTAGTTTAATAGTCATCCGATAGATGGTTATTTTCAGTTTATTCGAAAACATTTTCAGCAAGTTTGTGTGTTTTATTCCGCTAATACATTGAAAAGTAGGTATTCTGGCTGCGACTTTGCCTTTACATGCTTTATATCCAGTGTATTTATTTTTTTTGTTGTAATACATGTTATTAAAGTATAAAATGTATGCGCTATAAAAAGTTTAACTCTAACCTAAAAAAATATATGGATTGTTTTTGGTATCGCTACTTATTATAGGTAACTATAATTATTATAGGTAACTATAATTATTATAGGTAACTATAATAGTTGTACCTTAGACCTAATGTGTAAAATTTACCTTAAACGGGTCTGACGTACAACACGTTGTACTTTGGACAGATTCGATTGATACTCCGTGGCATCTTTAGACAACTAAAAAAATATTTTAGTTGTAACTCGAGGTACAACTAAAATATTTTTTAGTTGTCTAAAGATGCCACGGAGTAAGCATGGTAAAAAGAGGGCTCCTCCTGACAAAACAAAAACTAAGAAGCGCAGTAGAGCTAATGTTAAATAATTATTTTAATCAAGTTGTACATATATTTTAACCAAAATATCTGTGCCCCAGGTACATCCCCTGCCGGTCCTAGGTACAAAGCCCCTGTTGTACCTCGATCCTTAATACAATTTTTTTCAAGTCTGTTAAGAAATATGAAAAAAGTAATTAAGGAAAATTTAAAAAGCCTTATTTTTTCGAGATATGCATATATTTTAAATCTAATTTAAATCCACTGACATTGTACCAAAGAACTTTTACCTCAAGATGTAATTTCTGACCAATGTTTATGAAGGTGTCATCTTTTTGTTTGTTTATTTACTAACAGAAACGCGATACAGCTTTGTGGTGTAAAATGTAGATGTCGCTAGTCGACTTTCAGGCTACCTAGTAGCGATGTTGTGTAGTTTCCACCTTATCATGAATTCAAATCATTATACTTAAATTAAAAATGTAAAAAACTTTATTGTGTATATTATAATTATGTTTAATAATATAGTATATTTAAATCTATTAAAATTAAACTACTAGTTCATATGAAACTTATACAGAACTAATGTTTCTTAAAATTTACAATAAAATATCCAAAGTATATGTTTCCAATCGGCAACACTGTACCCCTGTCATTAGTCTGTGAGTTTACACACACTTTACCCGTACTAAGTGTAAACAATAGTCACTCCCCACCAGCCCCTCACCGTAGTTGGTTCAAGCTTCAAACAAAGCATACGGTAGATTTAATCATGTTCCTTCTTGAGGTAAAAGTTCTTTGCATTTTACATAACCCCTTTAAATTTAAATGTCAATAAAGCACTTACAACAACTAAACATTTTTAAATTTGGTGTCCCTTAAGGTGCTGTCCTGGATTTTTAAGATAAACAATATTATATATTCAAACGAAAATTCCCTTAAAGCTGAATTGTCTTAAACAACTGAAACTTATATAACATAAACATAAGTTTACTGAGGTGTGTTATGCTTACTAGATTTTGTTAATGATTCATATATTATGGTAATACTACTTGTACTTGTATATTGCTGGGTGCTGCACTAAAATATATCAAATTTTCGGGGCTGTTCATAATTATACACAAACTAGATGAAACGTGGCAAGCACCCTGTCAAAACATCGGAACTATTGTACACTAGAGCCATCTAGTTTACAAATTTCAAACTAGGTGTTTTGTTAATTTTAAATCCAGTTTCTTTAAAACATTATATTCTAGCAAAAAACTATATATAACATTTTTTATAGGGCCTAAAAAGAGCTTTTATTTAAAATATAATTTTTTGAAATCGGGTTATAAATGTGTGAGATATGCTAAAAAAACCTTTTACGTCAATAAAACGAAAACAATGCGTTTTAGGAAAACGTTGTTTATAACATTTTTTGACCAATTTAAAATTACCTTTTATATAAGTGCTAAATTAACCAAATACAATAATAATTGCCTTAATTATAAACAAAAAAACGCTAAAAATAGGAGTTTTACCCTATTTTTACCCCCTTACCCCCAATCGTTTACCCCCAAAATCTAATCAGCTCTTCGGAATACGATAAGAAACAATATGCAAAAAAACGCAAGTCGATATCTCATGTAGAAATGGAGTTTACACCCAGACAGACAGACAGACAGACAGACAGACAGACGGCGCATAATTTTTTTTTACTGATTTCGACTCAGAATTGTCTAAAACGTCGAGAAATGTGAAAAAAACATGGTCAAAGATTTTGACTTTTCGGCGAAGATTTCAATACATCGGCACTCTTAGTAGCACTAAGTGCCGATGTAAAAAAATACTTCCCCCTGTAGGGAAAAAAACATTTTATTTTTGCAAAAAAATCATTTTATTAATTAATTTTTTTTATTTTGAGTTTTTTTGAAAACTTTCTTAGTTGTAAAAAAACAAAAAAAACTTTTATGAAAAAAATATTTGCGGTCACCCAACCAAACTTAGCCTATAATAGTTTTTCTCACTATCAACTAGGTACAGATTGTCAAACTTAAGATGACTTGAGTTTTTAAAAGTGGACATACCCTCTGTGCATTGGACAGGGGCTAAATTCAGCAGTTGTTAGAGGTGCGCGTATCGCCTATTTTTGTTCCTCCGAATACTTTCTCTTTCATTTTCACGTCTCAACCTAAGTTTGACGGGCTGTAAGTTGAAATTACTTAATCAAAAAGTCGACACTGATGGAAATCAATACAAATAAAACCGCAACTAAAGACGATTTACCGCAGGGGGACGTCTAGACACAAGACTACTATTTCTAATTTTATAGAGTGATGCAATAAAAAAATGATTTCTTGAATTGTCACACATATAAATGTTAAAAATATTATTAATAAATTAAGATCTTAACTCCTTGGTAGTGAGAAAAACGTAATGCGCTACTCGTAGGTTTTAGGTTTTTTCTGTCTTCGGTCTTGTTTATGGACCTCAGATCCGCTTCGGTCCACAAAATACGACCTCACACAGAAAAATTCTCTTACCTCTACACTGATAAAACAGTTTATTTGTGTCAACTAAATATTTGGTTGGATATGGTCAATTAAATTATTTGGTTGTGACAAATAAATTTTATTTCTGTCAAATAAACTATTATATTCCCATTAATAAATCATTTTGAAATTAAAATATTTGTTGACATGAACTATATATTTACTTGAATCAAATAAAATTTGTTCATCACAACCAAATAATTTAATTGGACATATGCAAATAAATCCTTTTTATCAGTGTACTAAAGTTTATTTTTTAAGGTATAGTTATTTTAAACCTTCCCGCTTGTAAACAATCTCGAAATTACCATAGCAACGTAAGACTAGGCCCAATTTACACAACGGTAAACGTTGACGTGCCATTAACGAGAACAAAACAAGGGTTTATTCCTCTAAATTATTGGAATAAAAGCGATTTTATAAGCAAATTTTGTTTCTACAGGAATACAAAAGTGTTTTTAGCAACAGCTTTATCAATTCTCGTTTTTTTACATCAAAACATCATAAAAACAAAGTAAGTAAACAAAAATTATAAATTTTGGTTATGTTGACATTCAAAACAAGCCACATGCTCCAGTGTAAATCGGACTTTTTGGAGTATTTAGCGGCAAATTTAAAATAACTATACCTTAAAAAAATAAACTTTAGAAGCGTAAATAACTATTTCCAACTTTCACTGACTTTTCTCTGATCTTTATTTAACGCTCCTGTTGTTTTAAACCGTTTTTGCTGCCGTAAAAAAAAACAAATTTGCTTATAAAAAATATCAGTGAATTTTGTTCCCGCACCCCACGAAAAGTAGAGCTTTAACCCTCTAGCTTTTCTATGGAATATTATATGACCGTATAATATCCAAAGATAAACAAGAAACATAATTCCTAAAACATCCAGAGTCATAAAGACACATTCTAGTGATAATTATAATTGGATTAGAAGAGATTTTGCTGCTTTGGATTTACGGGGTAATGCAGTAAATAGATTTCGTTGTTTTTTGCCATTTTTTCATCCCATCACACTATAAATTAATTTCCCTCTTGTGTTGATAAAATAAAAAAAAAAAAACAAAAAAAACCTCAAAAAAAAACTATGTTTTGGACATGGGTCTAAGAGACCCAGCGCCCCGGTTCGTTTTACAAATTTGGGCGCCCCGACTGAACGTTTAAAGGGGCAATTTTTTTTTTTATAAAATTGGCGAAGGCGCTACCAATTTTACGGACTTTAATATAAGCTTTCCTAAAAAAACAGGCTTAATGGCTAGTAGTTTTATAATACTAATCTTTTTAAAACATTATACTAGAAAAATTCGTTATTGTTCTAGTTTTCAATAATAGATAAAAATGGCTATAAAATTTATACCTTATAAAGGTGTTAGAATTTATGTTGGTAATACAATTTTATACTTCTGTTTGTCGCGTACTGTAAAATTTTATTATAACAAGCCATTTTCAAATTTAATATTAGTTATACAGTGTGTACTGTAAAAAATTGGGTCAAAACTAAAAAGCAATTGTAAAATTAAATAGTAAAATTTAAAATTGATTTTTAAAATCCGAAATTTAGCTGAATCCCTAAATTGGCCCTTTAAAGAGTGACCGCAAAGTTTTTCCAACACCTGTAACTCTGACTGGAATTGATAAAATGTAACGTATAAGTGCTCAAAATTTTTGTCTGGTCATGAACTTGTGCAAAAAGCAAGATTTATTGTTCTAGAAGTTAAGCATCCCCTTAAACAAAGGGTTAACTATGGGTACTTGAATTGAATTTTATACTCTGAACTTTCTCACATTTTATTAAACATAACTGGCTGGATCCCTTTAACTCGATTTTTCTTGAGATACTTTATGATTTACTACTTTTTTTTGTGCTTGGGGGTAGTTTATCCCTCCTTGTGGGGGTGGAATTTCATCAAATCCAAGGGTGTTTTTTATGTTTTATATCACAGAAAAAGTGTGTTTTTAAATTGATAGAAATATTTTTTGATTCTTTTATTTTTTTAACCCCTTTAAAAGGGTTTACAAGTACATGTAAAATTTACTAGATTTTACATGTAATTTCACTAATTTACCTGTAATTTCAAAGTTTTTTTATAAAAATTACATGTAAAACTGTAATTACATTAAATCACATTTACATTCAAAATGATGTATGATTATCATACATACTTATCTTTTACAGTGTACACTTTAAAAACATGTCCAGCAATTATTGTAGGCTATTTATTGCCAGCAATTGTTATAGTAAAAAAAGCCTAACTGTATTTTAAAATAGCAATTGTAAAAATACCCTTATTTTTAAAGTAAATTTAAAGCGTTTCACTGTATTACCGTCGTATTACAGATTTTTTACAGTGTTTTTTAATGTTACTGTGAATTCGACCTATTGTTACAAGCACTTCCTGTATTTTTTAAGGGATATTACAATTTAACCTGTGGTTTAACTTAAAATTTACAAATAACATGAAAAATTAAGCATTATTACAGTTTTTTTGTAAATTTGCTTCTATAAGATAGTATAATTCAGTATTTCCTCGCAAGAATAACTTCTTTAAATTTACTATCACTTTTTACAGTGTAGTGTACCTATGTTTTAATTAGTTATAATAACTACTTACCTTTTAGAATATTGACTCGATGTAAAAAGTCAAAAATGATTTTTATATATCACATTCATCGAATATATCGTCCATTACCTCACGTAACGACATGACACTATAGGCTTTTGGAGTTTCAAATTTTTTTTCGACAAACCTAAATTTTTCTTTATGAATCGATTAGGCATGCCCCTAGGAACATTGCTATAGTGATTTACTAATACGATAGTTACGTCGTTAGGTCACGACATGTCTGTCTGATATAATATCACTGATTTGGGAAGTAAAAAAAAACAATATTTTAACATTTAAGTCACACTTTATTTTCAAAAAAGATGATCTATAGTCTAGACAAAGAAAATCGACATAAATGTTTAAAAAATGATTGTATCCTATATAATATGTACAGATCGTGCAAAAGCCTTCGATTCAATAAAATTTGTGCTATTTATTTATTTATTTATTTTACAGTATTTATTTATATTATGTCCCAAAATAACAGCACGAAATTAAAAATGGTACAACATATATGCATAGTTATATCACGATAGTGATAATATCACTATCATCGCGATATTGGTTTTCCCGAGTGTTTTCCTTTAGTTTTATTATAATATACCGAAATCGGTAATCTTTAATCTCGATTTTTAAAATTAGTCCTAACTAAACCCTCGGAAAAAACCAATATCGCGATAAAGTCATTTAAATCTTTTTAGGAAAGGACTTTTAATTAAGTAAAAAGAGGTTAGAAACTCGTGTCAATTATAAATTGTTATTTATGTGCCAAGGCTCAAAAGAACGTATTTGTTGGATGAGTCTAATTTGCGAGCCAAGGTTCGACGTCTTGATTCTGGTATCTCATTTTTTGTGTATTGAATTGTATCCATTTTACAATTTTGTATGTGTAAATTGGGACTTTTTATATCATTGCCTTTATTTCAAATTAACGTGACAAATAATTTTTAAATCCCAATTTTTTAAAATTACATTCTTTCAGAGTCTAATATTATACTAGTGGTATTCTGTCTAAAAAAATGTAATATGAAATTGAAAGTTTATTTTTTACGTTATTGCCTACAAGTGAATAATGGTAAAAGCAGAAATACAACTTTTTAAAATGTCACATTTTAAATTGTGACTTTTTAAATTTAACTTTTTATGATTTATATTGTTGTTTTTTCTATTTGTTTTTAAAAAACGTACTGTAGGTTGGGCTAATTGTGACATCATGTCGTGTGATAATTCTTCTAAGCTAGTTAAGATTCATCCAACCCTGTCATTAGGTTTTTGACAGTATTAAATAAATAATGCATGAGTTGGATTGAATCTTAACTAGTTTAGAACAATTATCCTACGACATGTCACAATTATCCTAATGTCACATATAGCCCAACCTACAGTATTGTGAAACGAATGTATCTAACATTCTAATATAAAACTCAATTTTCAATATTAGGAATCTGTCATGATATTTGGCAATAAAGACGACGATATAATAATAACATATTAATAAAGTGTTCGCTGAAGCATAAATAGTTTCTTAAATATATTTAACTAAAATATCACATTACTTTTGTGCATAAAAGGGTTAAATCACTTATTATTAACTAAGTTATTTATTTACATATGGCTGAATTTGTAAGATAAAAAAAATAAAAAGAATAATTTTAGTTAAATTGATTGTCTTATTTTCTACACTGTGAATAATTGTTATGCTGATAAGATAATAATTTTGGATTATATCACTTATAGTATAAAGTAGAAAAAATTTGTTGTTTTTTTTTTTAAACAATTATTACAAAATTAGCACATTTTATTTTCAAATTTAACTCCTTTTTTTGTAAATCCAAAATTCAAAATATTTTAATATTTTTGTTACCCAAGATCTTAAAAATATCTCAGTGCAAATTTTATTTTAAATTCTAAAGATATTTAAGTCTTGATTTAAGTCTTAAATCTGCTATATCCATGGCGTAAGGATTTTATTTAACTTTTATTTAGTTGGATTAAAATAAAGAAATCACCCTAATTTCAATAAAATTTTATTTTTTCTTTGCTTTTTAGAAAAAAAAATATCAGATTTTTAAGTATTTCTTTAGAAAACTTGCCCGTGCTCCCAAAGTGGAAAAAATATAATTGTTCATACATAGTTCAAAAAAAATGTATTTTCTGTACTTTATAATGTAAAAAATTGACAAACAAGAAAGTTATTCAATTTTTAAATGGTAAAGTGATTTATGGCCCACCCTGTGTATTATAAATTTAATTTTTCTTCAAGCGTACTAAAATGTTCATATTTTATAACTGAACACACTAGTAAGAAGTGATCTATTTTTTTACATTAAAAAAATGAGTTCATTGTTGTACGCCGTAAAAAAAGTTAGTTAGCAAAACCACCACTGGCTGCACTCTTTGACTTTGATGACAGCCATACTTCAAACTTGTTTGTTTATTATCTAAACAGGTGGTTGACTCGAGTTTCTGTGCAAAAACCTTGTGTGAAATGGATTAAAAATGATTGAAGAAGTGATCTATTTTTTTACAGTAAAAAAATGAGTTCATTGTTGTACGCCGTAAAAAAAGTTAGTTAGCAAAACCACCACTGGCTGCACTCTTTGACTTTGATGACAGCCATACTTCAAACTTGTTTGTTTATTATCTAAACAGGTGGTTGACTCGAGTTTCTGTGCAAAAACCTTGTGTGAAATGGATTAAAAATGATTGAAGAAGAATACATGGTTTATACACCTATAAATCTCTCCGAAATTGCAAATGCTACTTTAGACAAGTTACTTCGATGGTAAGCCAAAAGTGTACGATTTAGGCTACGAGAAAAAAATAAAATGAGCTAAGGAAGGTATAAGTTTATTTTGAAAGGGTTTTATTGGCCTATTTTAATACAAAAAACATACTTTATTACTGAATAAATTAAATTCAAAAATTATTATTTAAAAAAATATATAGGATGCTTAAAGAAAAAATAGTATATTTCACTCAGTGGAAAAGTGCTTTTTTTACTCGTATGTAGTTTCCGGATTCCGCTTAGCGTCGTCCGTAAATTCTACAGAGTAGTAAAAAAAAGCTTCACTTTTCCTCTTAGTAAAACGATATACTATTAGTTTAAAATAAATGATACAACCATAAAAAAAAATAAAACTCGATCTAAAATTTAATCTAAAATATGAGATAAATAATTACCGATTAATAAATTAATAGCAAGTGATTTATGCCCTATAACACTCTAATATATTATTATATATTATACACCTATAGCAATAATTAATGTTTAATTTTAAATAATAAATATCGCTTATTTTTAATCAACAAATTACAATATTTACAATATTTTAATTTAACAATAAATATAACAACAAATGAATGCAAATATTAAAAATAATATTAAACTATATTTAAAATTAATGTTTTCGATATTTAGCTGTCATGTTTATCTTGCAGCTCTTTAAATTTATGTGTTTTTGCCTTTTTTTAAAAATAGTTTTACAAATACATAACAAATAATAGGTGGGAAAGCCTTGCTCTGGAAACCGAACTGCTTATCTGCCAAGAAAAAAATTATTACTATACTAAGTATGGTCATAATTTGATCTGAATGCCTCGAGAACCCTTTGAGCTAACTATAATAATAATAAAAATAAAGTTTAGTGCCTTATAGATGGCAAACTATTAAAATCTATAAAGAAATTGCACTGCTCTACTACAGAATTTTCACAATCAATGAGAAAATCCCTACCAATATATGCTCACTGATGATCGCAAAAAAGCGTGAAATAGCAGCTATAAGACATTTTGGTAGGGATTTTCTCATTGATTGTGAAAATTCTGTAGTAGAGCAGTGCAATTTCTTTATAGATTTTAATAGTTTGCCGTCTATAAGGCACTAAACTTTATTTTCATTTATAATTTGATTTGCCGTGTCGGTACTAGGTGCTGGCTTCGAGACAAATTTTTTGTCCGCCTGTGTTTCTAGATATAGATAATTCTTATCAGATTACAGGTCTGCCAACATCTAATGTGTAGTACTTTTGTGCAAACATTAGATGGTGCCACCAATTTGTACGCTCTCGATACAGTTAGACTTATTTTTAATAAGTATTTAAAATTTTCAACAGTCAGTGCGAAAGCCACCATACCAATATATGCTCACTGATGATCGCAAAAAAGCGTGAAATAGCAGCTATATGACATTTTGGTAGAGATTTTCTCATTGATTGTGAAAATTCTGTAGTAGAGCAGTGCAATTTCTTTATATAATAATAATAATAATAATAATAATAATAATAATAATAATAAATGGTCTTTAGCAATAGGTTTTTTCCCTAAGGTGCAAAAACTTGTTACTGAAATCCACTTAAAAATCAATTACTTTCCCAAAGAAAGTCTTACTTTAGTAAAAAAATTGATTTTTGTTTGCTTTTTTTTCTTTTATAGACGTTTTACATTCCAAAAATATGAATTCCGTAAAAAAATCTGTCTGTCGGACTGTATGTCTGTCTGTCTTCCAGGAAATTTCTGACCACGATAACTGAAGAAGATTCAAGCTAATTTAGAACATAGGTTGATTATTCAAAGTTCTAGGCAGGGATTGCTTTTGGTAAATATCGGAATGGGGCAAGGGAATAAAATGGGGTAAAAGCAATTTAAAAAATAATCTTTTTATTTTTCGGTTTCGTTTTTTGAAAAAAAATATTTTTGAAAAAATGTTTTTTTTTTTATATTTTTAATAAACCTACATAAAATATTATTTAGTTGGCAGCAGATTTATTTTTTGCTTTTTTTGTGTTTTCGGATGTAAAATTTCTAAAAAAATACACACTGAACCAAAAATTGACGTGATATTAATAAAAATTAACGTCATATCAATAAAATTACATTGATTTTTCACCGATGTACATTTTTAATTGTGACAATAAATTTTTGATTATATCAATGTTTAAAATTGGTTGTCTTAATGTAAAATTTATTTAATAAAAAAAAATCGTTGTTATAATAAATTTATGCATAAAGGCAAGGAATTTTAAGCACTGATACAATAAAGTGTTCATCGGTGCAAAATTATTCTCAGTGTTTACGCAGGTAAATAGTGCATAAATCAGTCTTAGTTTGTTAAAATTCACCCGCACAAGTACAGTTTGTGCACTATTTAACCCGTGCAGACCCGCCATTTTCAATAGGACAGAGACAGCGTTTTAACCATATTGCCACCCGTCTTGAAAATGTGCCCGTTTAAATTTATTCTTATTTGTGTAAAAATCGGGGTAAGATATGGGGGTAAAAGGAGGGTTAAAACTGTTATTTTTTTCTGTTGGGTCGCTTAATAATTATTAATAAGGATCACACAACGAACTAATAACTCTTCTCTCTAGAATAGGCATTTCATTTGTAAAAAATGTAGCCAACATATACTTTTGCCTGTCTTACTCGCACAGCTTTGTTCTAACAGAGACAACAATAACAGTTATTGGTAATGGTTATTGTTCAAGCCTGAATATACCTACTATTTGTTTACAAACAAACCAAGATGTTGGCGATACTTTATATTAACGGTATGCCTATTCTAGAGAGAAGAGTTGTTAGTTAGTTGGGATCGCATGAAACAAAAAAAAACAAGTATTTCTTAGCTTCTTTAAGTTACAGAAAAAGCAAAACTAATGAATTATACCAAAAACATTAACTGAATGCTTAAATCACTAAATCCGTAGAAATCATTTAAAATAATTGAAATGATTTGGCAAAGTCCCTTTTTCAACAATTTTATTTGATTACACCTATAAAATTTGAATATTTTATACATTAACCAAAATTGCAGGGTTGTAAGGGTACGTAAATATCAATTACATTTAATTATAGTTATTAATATAATTAAATTTATACAAGTGCTGCCAACATTACTATACGTTTCATAATTTTAAAATGAAAAAAAAAATAAATTAAAAAAAATTATAAAAAAAAAAATTAAATGATGTTTTTAAATTATTTACAAAAATGATTTTTTCCGAGGAGTGAACCACAACAAAATATTTGTACATGGTATCAAAATTTTTAAGAAAAAAATCTAAGATTTTTGAGATTTCTGAAATATCTTTTAAATCTTGTTGAAAATTACCGATATTTTCGGTATTTTTCTGATTTTTGAAACGCGAATTTTCACAAAAAGTATCAGTTTTTTTTTTGTTTTTTTACCCATTTACCTTCCCCTAATTGGTTATCAAAAAGAATCCCATCCGAGAAATTTGTATAGGAAACCTATGGTATAAATTTTAAATCTTTAGGTCAACAAAAACCTTAACTTCCGATAAAATCGTAACTAATGACTTTTCAAAAAAACGCCGAGACAGGTAAATTTTTATTTTAAGGGGGACATGTAACCAATAATTGACGTAACTACCCCCACCACTCAGGAGCTACCAGTTCAAATATCTTAAATGGGAATGTGGGACATTTAATACATTATTGAAAAGGTTCTCTAATACTGGTTATAACAAAGTTTTATTTTTTAAAATCGCTTCAGTAGTTCTAGAGAAAATGTATAACAAAAATTTAAAAAATGCATTAATCAATTAATTTAAAAACATAATATTTTTACATTTATGTTTTTTTTTTTTAATAATATGCATTTTTTTAATTTATTTATACGTTTTCTCGAGAACTACTGAACCGATTTAAAAAATAAAACTTTGTTATAACCAGTATTAGAGAACCTTTTCAATAATGTATGAAATGTCCCACATTCCCATTTAAGATTTTCGAACTGGTAGCTCCTGAGTGGTGGGGGTAGTTACGTCAATTATCGATTACATGTCAAAAGATGCCTCGGCGTTTTTTTGAAAATTCATTAGTTTAGATTTTAGCCGAAGTTAAAGTTTTTGTTGGACTGCCCGATACTTTGCACAGACTATAATATGGTCGCTATTTTTACAAAAAATTGAGGTTTTAGTTCCTTGAACCAATAGTATAATAATAAAATTTATTATGAGGCGATCAAATGTTGAATTGTTATAATAAATAAAATGAAAACATAAATTTTCTCAATCATTGCGTTTTATTTTATTGAAAATTACCTATGCAACATTAATGTTATTAATGTTATATCGTAAAACAAATAATTTTATATACACGGTGTACGAAAAGTTTTTTTGTCAAAGAACCAATTTTTTTAACCAAATGTTGGGGCAAGCGAAGAGATTATTTTTGCAGAAAATAAAAAATTATCTTTCTAGCGCTATGTTGTTTATAGATTTTGTTATAGAAATATAAATATAGCGCTGCGTACAATGCTATGGGTTGTTAAAGTTCATAAGGGACGCACTATGACCCAAAAATTGAACTCAATTATTTTGTGGTATTTTTTATTTTAAAATATCCTGAGAATAATGATAAAAATGTTTTAAAAATTCTAGCCCCACCACCCATTTTAGTTGTTCATATTTTTATTGTAAATCACGTTAGGGGAGTTTTTGGACTCGCTAAAGTTAAATTTATTATTTAAAAAATGATTTAAAAAATTCTAGCCACAAGGCGGCCGAAGTATCTAATTTTTATATTTTTCATAATATCTTTGTAAAAATGGGTTTCCAAGGATTTTCGTTAAAAGTACATATGTTGTATTCTGTAAGTAATTTGTTTATATTTGTAAACTAAAATAATTATTCTTTTATATTACACTGAAATAATTACCCAAACCTGAAAAAACCTTTCAGTATACGTTCAAATAAAAAAAAATAAGGAGTTATTTTATGTCTATTCTAAACATCCTAGTTAGGTACAACAATTTAAAAAATAGCAATAAACAATAGTTCAAATCTTATTCAATACAATTCGTAACGAAAATCAACACAAATCTTGACAAAATTTATTTTCATTTATTTTAAGAAACAGCAAAATTAATCTGTCTAAAACTCACGGCTTTCAAGACATATGGAATTTGAATGACTGTCTAAGCGATGGCAGCCGAAAAAATCAAAAAAAAGCGGCCTATTGTCCTCCATCTATTAAGCTACCACAAGCAATAATCCTTTTCTAGAACATCCTAATTTTAAAAATCGAACAAAGTTGATGTTTATGGGTCAAATACCCCATAGTGGGGTATAACCAACCGTATTTCTTGTTACTTTTTGCAACATAGCGCTATATTCATATTGATATAACAAAATCTGCAAATAACGTAACACCAAAAACTTGTTTTTTGCTAAAATAATCGTTATGTATATCCAGCAAAAAATAATATAAAAAAAATTGGTCCTTGAATAAAAAAAATATTTTTTCGTTTAGAAAAGCACCGTGTATATCGGAAAATATATAATTTTATATTGTAGTGTTTATTTTAAAATAAATTATGAATTTTAGGCATATACATTTCGATTTATTTGTTGATATTTTATTAAAAATTATTCTATATTTCATCTATAATATACAAACTACTAATTTCGAAACGGAAAACTAAATATTTGTACAAAAGCATTTAATTAAATGTAAATAAAGTATCAATTATATAAATAGTAGTTTTTATTAAATAGGTTCATTAAAGTAGTCTACAGGGTAAAGGTCGATTCAGGCATAATTATCACTAATAACTACACTAAACTAAATTAAGAAACTAAGAAATTAAGAAAATTAAGAAACATAACCTCAAATTATATAATAAATTTTCCGTGGTATGCAATAATTAAGATAAAAGATAAAATATATCATAAAATAGTGATAAAATCTTAAAATACACTATAGAAAAAGAATTTCTGAAATACACAAACTTTAGTGCAAAGTTTTATAAACAATCGTTATCCAATTATCAAAATAAAAATGAAGATGGCGACACATCTGTATTTTAAAAATTCGTACATTTTCAGTGTTAAGGAAAAACACAGTAGTTACATAAGAAAATAAAAGGTACTTTTGAAGATAAGTTGGCTTTAAAACACAATTTTTAGACCCAACAACTGCAAATATAGTAATAATCGTCCTACTCAATAGATATTTGTTTTTTTTCTTACTTATTCAGTCGTATTTACACATGCTTATCATCTATTTGGCAGTTACCTTATTTTTGCATACAACTGAAAATTTATTATAGAATTTGAGGTTATGTTTTTTAAATATCTTAATTTATTAATTTCTTAATTCAGTTTAGTGTAGTTAGTGATAATTATGCCTGAATCGACCTTAATTCTTCATTATTATTATTAATAAAATTAAATAATTTGTTTCAAAACCAATTAGAACTTGTTTTCAAGAAATGAATATTATTTTTTTATTATTTTTAGTGTTTTAAATACTAAAAATAATAAAAAAATAGATTTTCAAAAAACAACAAAAAATGCAGATACGACATTCTTGCTTATAGGGGACAGTAACACTATTATTTTGGTTTTTTAGCATAACTGAAAATTTTTTAGTATTTTTAATATTTCATAAACAGATTAATCATATATTTTTTTAATTTTGATTTACAATGAATATTTCTACATTATAAAATATACAAGTAGTCCAGGAGCGGAATCAAGAATATCTATAAGAAGTAGAAAAATATAAACATTAAAGATTTTCTTTAGTTCAAAAAGATTGTTAAAGAGAACTGTTGGTTAATCTTGAGAGCTGAAGGTGGGTACTTTACAGACATGGAATCAGTAAAATCCCAGATTGTCCAGTTCTCAAGATAAGGCTAAAAGTTCTTTAGGAGAGCCCTTCATCAATAGCAATAGTAAGGACAGAAATTTTTAATTTTAAACAAAATTATAAAAATATTAATTTATCAAATTATATTAGTGTCCTTCGATTATACAATTAATAAACAAATATCGGGACTAGGACTTTAAATAAAAACACTAAGTTTTATGCACTAGCGACGTTTCGTCTTTAATCAAGACTTTATCAAGCTTAGCACAGTTAATTTGAAATATGTCTACGTGTACGGTTCTATAGTTTTGTTTATTGTTCGTAATTGTTTATTTAAATAATATTTATGTTAAATGTAGTGTTATAAGTATGCTAAGCTGTATTTGTTTATTAATTATATTAATTTATTATTCCATCAGTCTATTTTCTAATCATCGTACGGAGTGATATTGGTAAACTGACAGTTTCGGGGTGCTGGCACTCTGCACTAAAGAGGGCCAGCAGCCCGAAACTGTCAGTCTACCAATATCACTCTGTAAGATAATTAGAAAATAGATTGATGATAATTTTGTTTAAAATTAAAAATATCTGTCCTTACTTATTCTACGTCTAACCACACGTTAGTGGTACTATGTGCTTGAGACACACAAGTCTTCAACTTGCCACCATTCAAAGTCTCCAGACTAGGAGAAGTATGAGTAGTTGTCTACATCTAGCAATAGATAGCGCACAAGTCTACATCAATCTAATGCGAATAAAGTCTAAAAACGTTTTCTTAATCAGCTTGCAGAGTTGACTTTTGGTACTGAAGAGGGTCAGCAGCCCGAAACTGTCAGTCTACCAATATCACTCTGTACGAGGAAATCATCTTAGAAAATAGATTGATGAAATAATAAATAGCAATAGTATTTCAAAAATCAGATTAAATATTTCTTGTAGTACTTTTTATACAGATTCTGCTTCTGTCAACAAAAAATTATTTTTACCATTATATTTCAAAATAAACATTAAAAAAACGTCTGAAAAAATAAAACAAAGCTCAGTCTTTGCCTTTTAATACTTTTTAAATAACAAAATAATGAAAAAATATTTGATTACAAAATATAATATATAAAAAAAGTACCAATGTTTCGAAGTTACAGAAAGACTCCTACATTTAACCAACTTAACAGAAAAAAAACTTAAATTTTTATGTTTTCCACAAAAAAATACCAGCCGCCTGGACTAAAGGATGGGGTTTACATTTAAGTAAGAGTTAATATTTTATAAAGTTTTCTTTAAAATTAATTTTCTTCGAAGATAATAATATGAAAATATTAAGATTGTTCGTAATGTTTATAATTTATCACAATAAGTTTTTGTTTTTAATTTTTAGTTACACCGCACTACAAAATTGATTTTCGTTCATTCCAGCAGGTAGGTAGCCAAGCACATTTACACCAAGTAGAGACACGTGCTCTACGTACTTCAAAAAAGTATAATTTGGCTAAACTATGGAGACAAAAGTGTAAAGGAAAACGTGAAAAACTTTGTGGGCGCAAAAATAAGTAACGACAGTTAATAGTATCGATACTAATATTTTCGTAATAATTTTGGTAATAATTAAAAATGACTTTGTTTCATTCTGGTTCTCATCCCAGACAAAATCATGAAAGAGAAATATTTGTTCTTCGGGAAAAATTACAAAAATAATATATTCTCTTCATACTCCAAAAAATAATATTTATGTTTTACGTCACTCCCACATATGAACATTTTGCATTGTACACTAGTTATGTTAGACGTAAACAAACTCCGCATTATTATTCTATCTATTCTTCTTTTGTCTGAGATTTTAGTAATTTTATTATTAAATACTGAAACTTTTGTAAAAAATATTCACTGATAAGTCAATACATAAGAACTAAAAACATTCTTTTAAAAATGCACAGGAATGTAATGTTAGTAACTGTAGAATAGTCCTTTTTGTAGAAACAAGTTTAAAAAGTAACTAGGTAGGTAGAGTTTTAAACTCTCCTCTTTTATGTAGGTAACTTTAGAATAAAATTAGATTAGGTTAAAGTTTTAAAGGGATAGAAATATAGAAAAAGGAACCAAGATTCATTAAGAAATAATGCTGCTAACAAAAGAATACTTTGAATATATAAAAAAAAATCTCTTTTATAAAATAAAAAAAACAAGTAGAGAGGAAAAAGTTCATGCTAGAGGTTAACACAGTTTACTCCTGAGGTATATACACTATTTTTTGCAAATTCTTTTAAAATAAAATCAAGATATACATGAATTGCCAAATGAGGGAGTAAAACAATAGGTTAAGTCCCGCAAAATAGGTAGTAAAATAATGTTTGAACATTTTTTTATGTTATATTTTATTACGAAAAAAGTTAAAAAAACAAAAATTATTTTTAAAAACATTGTTTTTACCTCTTTAAACCCCCTTACCCCATCTCTTTGCAGGCGTTTCCTTTATTTTCGTTAAAATGAATTTCTATACAAGAATTATTCTATAGATCCTGGGAATCAGCCCTTATGATTATCTAAAAGGTTCTTCTTTGAATTTACAATAAGAAAGTGAGATAAAGTTGATAGTTTCGCCGTTTATCGGGGGTAGGTTCTAGAGGCCCTTAGTAATTTGACACTCTTTCTATAACAAAGAAAGGAGATAGTAATTTATATATTTTTACATTGGTAATGGTGAAAAATTTACAGTTAAATAATATATTGAGATATTGATATGTTGGAGAGACAAAAAACATTTTTCGTACGACTTAGTGTACACGAAATAAAGAAAAATGCATGTTCACTATACATTCTCGTTAGGATATTTTTCTATCGCACGAGTACATAGTGCATATTTGAATGAAATGACAACTATGCACATTCATTTATCCAAACGATTACACATAGCTTTCATTTACATTTTTATTTTTTTTATTGATATATGTGACACTTTTTAATTTTTTCATGCGACCTAGTTAGTAGTTAGTCCCTATTTTCAGTTGCCTATGACAACGGTTGGGAAGTGACAATCAGCTGATTATACATATCTGCTATCAAAAAATTAGTAAACGTCAAACACATAACCTCAAATTGACATATTAATTTTAAGATTATTTTCAGTGCACTTCGAGTGCCTCGTAAAAAAATAAGCACTCTCGTTCACTGAAAACTAGGTTCGCGTACTCAGAGCGTAATATACATACTATTACCTTTGCGATTTTTGAGTTTGGTACCAAAAAAATAGTGTCAAGCCTCTTGCAAAAAAGTGTCAAAATATAAAAGGACTCTAGATTCCAGCCGGTAGAAGGAACGGAAAATCATATTATCTTTGATTCAATTTCTGCTATAAGAAACCGCTGACGTTGATAAAAGATTTTGCAAAAATCTCAAGGGTGACGAAAAAATAAATGACAAATTGGTTTCAGATAAAATATATCTGAGCTTTGATACAAATTGTTATTAGATTATTAGTTTTTATATTAGGAAATGATTAACCTTAAAAAAAAACTAACCTAAGGCTGTTTTAGTTTATTATTAAAATCAAAATTGTAATTTTATGATTTTTTACAAAGATATGCATTGAAAAAATAATCATATTTGATTTTATTACTTTTGCCTTTATTATAACTTATAATTTTTTCGTTTATTAATACTTTATTATCAATCGTTATTTTAATAAACACTGTAACACTGTAACACTGTAACACAACTAAACGTATATCCTAATTTTCTTTTAAATAGGCCTGGATGTTGCGTCATATAATATGAGAGGATGTTGTATACAATACCGCTATTTTAGTATTTGTTATCTGTATTTAATACCAAATGTCACGATATAAATAAAAAATATGTATTAACAAATATAATTACAGTAACCAAAGCAATATAATTTTTTTAAGTAATTATTTTCTTTCTGTATATTTTAAAATTACATTTTTAATAAATTGATCTGAAATTAGGGGTTTATTTAGTGTAAAAGTTGGTTCCTTGTTTCATATTAAGGTCCATCTAGCTCATTTAAACCTTAAAAAAAATCTATTTTTCAGTAGAATCGCTTCTTGTTAAAAGGACATCATTGTAACGCAATTATAATGTATTTCGTCTTTTGAGCATTAATATAAAAGTTTTAAAGTACATAAATCGTCTCCAAAAATACAAAATATCATTGGGTAAAATATTAGCTGATCACGTCGCTAAAAAAAATGTAATTCAACTAATAAGGGGGACTTGTACCAAAGATGGTTTGACTATAAGCTTTAATTAAATTCACCGTCGACCAATCGAAACACAGAAGTTTAAATTTAAACTCAATTTAGCTAAGATAGTTCCAGATTAAACGTTGGGGAAAGTAAGGACTCTAAGAGAATTAGAGGTCTAATTTAAGTCTTCTTGACAAAACTGTCTTGTTATATTCATACAAAAAAAAACTTATATTATAAAATTTATGTAAGATGATTTCGTCGTTTCTAAAAAGTAATTCAATTCTTATTTATGACATTTTGAAGTTTTTTTCACGTCGTAAACTTCAGGATTTCTGTTTTCCTAACACTCAAGTGATATAATTTTTTATCATGATAAAAAATATTATAGTTTTACTCCACCATATTGTTTATCTAGTACACAGTATACATGTATACTGCATAAACCAAATACCTACTGAAATAAATTCTCTTCAATTTTGTAGTGTGGTCTATTTGCTCGAGATATATTTTAAACACACTTTGTCACTTATGCAGCACTATTTCTTTATACAAAACACCAGTTTCTAAATATTGTATTAGCGTATGTCTGGAAACACTTACGTCAGAGCAAAAACCACGCTGGTGAATATCCAGAGCAGCACTGGATATGCATCCATTTTATATGTTGAATTTCTCACTGAAACAAGGAAAAAGCTAAATTATAGAATAGTTTGTATTGATGATTTTTTTTATAAGGACCTTATGTATGAGACATTTGCATGCAAGTCTAAATATACTTAATAATAAATTAAATTTTCTTTCAAACGTGTCTCACACTGCAATTTTAGTTCTATAATGCGCATATTTGGTGATAAAAAACAAACTAATAAAAATAAATTAATTTTATGACTACACTGCTCATGCGTTAGTATAGTTACAGCATCCAGTTATACTTACGCAGGCGCAGTGTAGTCATAAAATTACATTACATTATAATTTTATAATACACAAAAAAAAGGATTTGTTGAACCAAGAACACCTGTCTTTCAATATGTCCAAGCCATATTCTCTGGTTTCAAGCCTACCATTTCTTTAATGAAAATTGCGGATCTTCATTCAAAAATCCGCACTCTTCATTCAAGGACGTTATATTTGGTTCAAAGATATTCTAGCCTTGAAACAAGAGAATATGGCTTTAAACATATAGAAAGAGACGTGTTCTTGGTTCAAGGAATCCTTTTTTTTTATAGAGTACATAGCTAAAATGATAATTATCATTTTAACTATTTACTATTAATCGAGTAGGCACACATTGTTCCTTTTATGTACAAATGTTTATCATATCGGTACCCCAGTTCTTATTCTAGGTAATTTCAATAGGTGTTCTTATTTTAGGTAATTTCAATAGGCGTCTAAATCCCTTCCTTACTTACTAATAACTGTGACGAATATACTATGTACTAAATTAAATTTTTATAAATACTTTTTCTAAGAAAAAAATAATTTAGTATATGGCGAGTATATGGTTAAAGGAACTGACCCGAAAATTGTATACATAATATAGTTTTCCGCATGAAACAAAGTCTCCGACGAAAGGGGAAGGAATCATGAGCACTCTCTTCTTTCCGCAAAAGCGTGATAAGGCGTGCATGATTGCAACGGGCCTCTTACTTGTATACACATTCCAAACCAAAGAATTTTTACCTCAAGAAGTAATTTCAGACCAATGTTTATGAAGGTGTCATCTTTTTGTTTGTTTGTTTACATAAACGTAAGCGATACTGCTTCTGGTGTAAACATAAGTATCGCTAGTTTTGACCTTCTGGTGGCCAGAGCGATGTTGCGTAATTTTCTCTTTATTATTATGATAAGTCTTTATACCTACATTAAATTTTTAAAAAACCACTATACTATGACACTATAATTATGTTTGTTTACACATTCTTTCTCTCTCTTTACGCGTACTAAGTGTAAACAATAGTCACTCCCCACCAGCCCCTCACCGTAGTTGGTTCACGCTTCAAACAAAGCCTACGGTAGATTTCATCATGTTCCTTCTTGAGGTAAAAGTTCTTTGTTCCAAACATAATTCCCGTAGCCACACATACGTGCGTCAAGTAATACATGCGGAATATGCTTTAGAACTTATTGTACAAATAAATATATAAATATGGTTAAAAGAACTGACCCACAAATTGTGTAATACATGCAACATATGTTTTAGAATATTAATAGAAAAGATCAGCTATTGTTTTCCAGCTGAAATTATTTTGACCAGTTTTTAATTTTTGATTTTTACCATTTCATTGAATAGTAAATTCAAGTTAAATTATGCATTTGAACAAAGAAAATAGAAAATTTTAGAATTGCTTTGTGGATTTTAGTTTTTTAAATTTTGTATGAGATTTCAATATTTAAATATTCTTTCCTAGAAAACGTGTTTATGTTGAAATGTATAAAAATTAGGATACGATGTATCCTGATGCAAAATATATTTATGTAATATTTAATTTCTAAAATTTTAATTAAAAAAGTCCTCATAAACAATTTAGTGTTATTACCCTTGAAATATCCAAGTCTTCGAATTGCTACCATTCAAAGTCTCCAGATTAGGAGAAGTATGAATAGTTGTCTACGTCTACCAATAGATGACTCAGAAATATACATCAGTTTAATTACTTTACTTTTGAATTGAATAAAGTAATTTTTTTTCTTAATCAGGGTATAGGGTTGACTATTGGTATTAAAGAGGGCCAGTAGCCCGAAACTGCAGTCTGCTATTATCACTCTGTACGATTACACTAGGCAACAACTTTTGTTTTTGCCCCGATCGGAAAGTAAATTTTTCTTAGTAATTCGAGGACGTAGAATCCGAATCTGACCTTAGAAATATTTCAGCTCCTCACATTTTTGAGATATATTAAGTCCAAGAAATAACGAAGTTTTTTTTTTCAAAATCTTTAAAAAAGAGTAGGATTTTGAAAATTTTATTAGATTAGATTATTACTTAGGGAACGTTCAAGTATTACGTAACGCTCCTAGGGGTGGTGGGGGTCATTTTGGAGTGTTACGCTCATGTTAATGGTATAGGAAAATAGCGTTACAGGGGGAGTGGGGGTACAAAATGATCAAAATTTGCGTTACGTAATACTTGAACTTTCCCTTAGTTGTGCCACAGATCAATTTTTTTTAAATATTTTTTTTTCTAGTATCCCTACTTATTCTACATATGGATTTAAAGTTTCCGTAATCTAAGTTGGGTATTTTTTAACTAATATTGAGTCGCCAGATCCAAACCGTGTTGCCCAGTGTTATTGAAAAACAGTTTGATGAAATATCTAGTTTACTTAATAAGTCAAATATAGTTATTTATAAACCAAGGGACTAAACTGACTGTTTTAGTCCCGCTGCATTAGTGTTTCCTGAGCGAGCGTAGCGAGCGAGGGAAACAGAAATGCAAGGGACTAAAACAGCCAAGTTTAGTCCTGAGGTATATACACTATTTTTTGCAGGACCAAACATAATTTAGGTAGGTAGATAAATTTAAAATTAAAAACCACGCGTCTGAAATCGGTTGTTTTATTTTCGTAATTTAATCAAGATGCCTGTAAATTGCGAAAAGTCAGTTTCATGGCTATCGCGATTTCAATTATTTTTGAATATGGTTGACACAAACGTCAAAAAAATGGACGAAGATGATAAATTTTAAGTTATGTATAAATTGTTATAACAATGTTATTTTTAAAGGTTTTCTTTGTTAAAATCAAATAAATTGGTTTGAATCGCTAATTTATTACAAAACACCACCAAACCTAATTTTTGAACCAGCAAAGCACATAGTAAGTATAATATTTTAATATTATCAAGGTTGCCGTGATTTTTATTCCCTAGGAAGAAAAATGGCAAGTTTAGTCCCGAAAATAAAAGCGTAAAATTAGGTTTTAGTCTTGGTCGTGCAAAAAATAATTTAATTTGACTTTTTGTTAACTGAATTCTATTTACTTTTTTGTTTTTATATTTTTACTCTTGAGCGACCTCAGAGAGATGAAAGTTATGTTATGGCGAAATTAATTAGTTTTTCAGACTTTAATGATTTATCCGTTTTAAGGTTAGTCCGTAAAATATTTTTATTTGCAATTTTGGCTTTTGGGGTTACTTTTTCATCATTACCGAAAATAAATGCAAACTGATTATAAAAATAACAAAAAAGTAATCAAGATATCAAAAGTTACAAGCAAATTTTCAAGAGATAGTAACTGCGGTGAAAACGTACCATTTTGGTATATTTTTTCTGGATAGTATCTTAAAGATTGCATTAAAATTATGAGCACATATCACGACAATATGTATATAACTAACATTCTTTTTACGATGCCATGTACAGTATTTTTCCTTCAGTGTAGTAATAAAAAATGCATAAAATGCTATATTTTACTAACTTATATGACAAAAGTACAATATTTTATGCTTTTTAAATGTTTTCTAAAGATACGCTTTCACAGAAGGAAAAAAAAACGTGCTTTAAAGCTCAAAAGCTTTTTGTCGTGGAAAGCTAACTGTGGTTTTGTTACTTATATATACCTCTGCTTGAAATTAAAAGAGACGTAAATATCGTAGTGCGATTCATAAGGTGTTTATTTAGTTCTGACTTACAGACTGTTATTTTTATCAAGATTTTTATAAAAGTACAATACACTGTAAAAACGAAACTGAATATTCAGTTACAAATCGATAGAAATTCGGAAGTTATTATCCTATACAAGTGTACTTTAATTTTTGTTAAAACATTTTATGTCCGTCCTTAATGGGGGGGGTTGTATAAATAAACTATTTATTGTAAACTAAAATTAAATGTCAACTCCGGGCCTCTCGAGCCCGGGCCCCGAGAAAGCTTCCCCCTCCCTCCTGAATCCGGCTTATGCAGCCTGCGTATAAGACACATGACGGGGTATCAAGCCAACCACGGCATCGTATATTATGTATTATGGACAGTAACTAACCATAATGTATTATGAACCATAACTAACCATAGAGTATTATGGACCATAATTAACCAGAATTTATAATTAGTTATGCGAGCCTCTGGGCGGCTTGTGGATATACCAACTTCCGAACCACGATCTGAATATTACGTTCTTGCTTTTTGGTAATCATTTCTCTGTGTGTAGTTATAGCTATTAGTGCTTAAAATAAAACAGTTTTCTTATTGTACGTAGAGATGAAAATACAAGTTGTATTATATGTATGTTTTAGTATGATGGCACATGTTTCATAGCGGTTAAGATCAGTTTATATGCTTTTTTTAGTTATGTTCTAGGTCATAACTAATGCCTCTATTTATAGGGTTTTCCTGTTGAAATTCATTTCATTAAGTCGAAAAAACTATGCTTACAATATTATAAATCGATTTCAGAAGTCTCTGACAATGACTATTTCACAAACAATATATAGGCCAACCAAAACCTTGCATTTTTAGTTTCTTGACCAATCAGATCAAAATGAATCTAATAATTTTTGCACATGTGCAATTGTCACTTGGTTACTATGGAAACAAGAAACTGACAGTTTCTCACATCTTAATAAATGTTATATATTTGCAAAATGTGTTTTTAATTTGTGAAGCTTACCTTTAGTTGATTTATTTATTGATAAGCAATATACATACTTATTTTATTACCAAAACATGCTAGGTATAAACCCTAATTAATTTCAGATAATATATTATATTTTATGCACTTTCCATCTTAAAAGCTTTACTGATATTCATAAATTTTAATTTATTTAATTGAATCTTTGTATTAAAAACAGGCACTCAAAACTAATTTAAACACTTATTTATTAAAAATATATTTACAGTAAAGAGATGGCAAATTGTTTTTTTACGGGTGGAAAAAACCGTTATTTTATTTCTTTTCAGTTGAAAACTAAACTTTTTAAACAAAAACAGCAATGATTTTTATTTAAATGATAAAATGTATGATAACAACTATTTTATTGGAATAATCTCAAGCATAAAATATCCTTCAAGCAAAGTTTAGATTTGCCAACATTCGCGGCAAATTTGAGATTTAAAATTTTAATTATAGTTGTAAAGTAATTTAATTCTTAAATTTTTAATTTAAATATGAAACTACATTAACATGATAAAATTATGTACTTCCCTACTTTATTTGTGAAATAGTCTTTCAAAATACCATGTGCAGTTATACATAATTTTTTTACTGTATATAAAAAAACATTTTAAGGAAATTTTTTTCGTGCATGTTTCGTCGAAATGTACTCAAACAATTGCCAAGCAAATATTTTTTTAATACAGAAAAAAAATTATCGATAATTCAACATGCACTTATGATATTACTACTGAAAATCTAAGAAATTTCTTAAGTAAAACAGTAAAACAGTAAAATATAAAAATTACAAAATTTTAATTATACAATTTCTTTTAAAATTCTTCTTCCGATTGTCGGTAATTAAAATACAGGTTATCCGTACCAGAAATATTTTTTAGTATTATTAGGTATATGGTACTGTGCCTCATTAAAAATAAATTTAAATATAAACAGGGAAAATAAGACGTTTTAATTATTTTTATAAAAATTAAAAATATTAAATGAAGTATCTACCAGGAAATTATTTTATAATTTTCTCCATAATTATGATTATTAAAGAACTGTGACAAGGCAAAAAATATAAGAACAAAGAAACGAACCATCCTGCGCATGCAATATTAATAAAATAAGAAAAAAAATAAAAATAAAAATATATTTAAAAACAATTTTTCCCAACAAGGTAGTTTTACCCCCTTCGAGAATCTTACCCCACCCCGATTTCAATGTGTAATTAGGCTGGACTTATGTGACTAGTTTCTTAAGTTTCTGTACGATTATGGAGTTATTTTTGAGGTATTTATACTATAATAACATTGTAAGCAAACCATTAGCTTCAACGAAAACCCAAAGCATCTAGTTCCGTGGGACACATAGACTTTTAACTTATAATATTAATTAAATATATTTATTTAAAAATAAATAATAAATAATATATTTAATTAATATTGAACAGTGTTTTTATTATACATTCGTGCATGTTGAATTATACATAATTTTTTTACTGTATATAAAAAAAACATTTGAAGGAAAATGTTTTCGTGCATGTTTCGTCGAAATGTCGAAATTGCCAAGCAAATATTTTTTTAATACAGTTAAAAAATTACCGATAATTCAACATGCACTTATGATATTACTACTGAAAATCTAAGAAATTTCTTAAGTAAAACAGTAAAACAGTAAAATATAAAAATTACAAAATTTTAATTATACAATTTCTTTTAAAATTCTTCTGCCGATTGTCGGTAATTAAAATACAGGTTATCCGTACCAGAAATATTTTTTACAGTATTATTACGTATATGGTACTGTGCCTCATTAAAAATAAATTTAAATATAAACAGGGAAAATAAGACGTTTTAATTATTTTTATATAAATTAAAAATATTAAATGAAGTATCTACCAGGAAATTATTTTATAATTTTCTCTCTAATTATGGTTATTAAAGAACTGTGACAAGGCAAAAAATATAAGAACAAAGAAACGAACCATCCTACGCATGCAATATTAATAAAATAAGAAAAAAAATAAAAATAAAAAATAAAAATATATATATATTTTTTTTTTTAAAAAGGTTGTACCTATCATTCGGTAGGTACACCCCGGCATTCAACCGTGTCGGTTATGGCCTATTTATATGTAGTACAAATTAGTAAATCATAGCAATTTTAAACTACACTACACATCCATGCCCCAGGCGGGATTCGAACCCGCGACCTCGGTGTTACAAAGCGAACGCTCTTCGCCTTACTCCACCGCGGTCGGCAAAAAAAAAAATATATATATAATATATTTAAAAACAATTTTTCCCAACAAGGTAGTTTTACCCCCTTCGAGAGTCTTACCCCACCCCGATTTTTATCAAACACAATCCTAGTCGAGAATTTTGGATAAGAAACCTATGTTTCAAATTTGAAATCTTTATCTTATTTGGTTATGTTTATTATAATAATAATAATAATATATTAATAAATTAATTTAAATTTAAAAAAAATCTTATTTCGTAAAAGGGTTAAAAAAAATAAAATATTTAGCTCAGCAACATTGTTTTTTTTGTTACTTTTTTAACTATTTTTTTTATTTTTCTTTTTTTGTTTTTTATTTTTTTTAATATATTTTTTAAGAATACGTGTATGCCATACTTCAATACCCCTTAATGTTTGCGCAGAAGTAAAAGTTAATTCTGGCCGTAAGTGAAGTTAACGAACAAAGAAGAGAACAAAGTTTAAACGCTGTTGTAAATTTTAACCTCTCTTTGTATTTTAAAAACAATTAAAAAGAAAACACGATTTTCTGCCTTTTGCCATCAAATACCAGGTCTGCCACCTTTAGAGAAATATTGTATTAATTATAAACACTAGTCTACAAACAATGCTTTCAAATAAAGAGAAATTAATAAAATATGCAAAAAAGAAAGATAAAAACAATAAATAAAAAAAAAATAACTGTTTGCAAGATTTTTTTTCGCCCAACCAATATTTATTTTATTTAGTTATTTATTTATATATCGTCGGCTTACAAGTAAAGAGCACTAAGTCCAAAAACATGGTTTTGAGATATTGACAAATTTAACTTTCACTGTTGTTTTTTAATTTAATTAATAATTGTTACAAAAATGCACGTTTCGCCAAACAAACACTAAGTCGCTTAGTGCAGAAGAATTTGAAATAATCTACAACAAAAACGCACTAAGTACACTAAGTGACTTAGTGCCTATTGCCAGATAAAATTTTATTCAAAATGAAACTGGTGCGTTTTGTATAGTGGGTAACTCTCTTGGCAGTCCACCTAGAAGTCAGTTCGGTTTACCTGTACATAGATCATCAAAAATTAATTACAGTACCATAAAAATCCCAAAAGTGACTTAGTGCCTTTTACTTGTAAGCCGATGATATACTCATTTTTGTTTCCATTTAAAATGTAGTTTATACCACAGTTTTTCACAATTTTTAGCATCCGCGAAATGGTAGTAAACTCAGATGAAAAATCACCATAATTGTAAGTGAAATAAGGCCAATTTTTCGATATGTGTAAGGGGCCTATCAAAGAAGCTTAAATCCGGACTTTCATATTGCTATGTGGTGGCTTCCGGTCACCATATTGGAAAACGCGAATTGCTACATCCGAAACTATTGATTGAGGTTATGTGCATATCTACTTATTTCCATTTTTTTTTGTTTCCGGAAGAAATTACACCTACTTTTTTATTACGTAACTACGAAAAAATAAAAAAAAAAAGTTTTTCAAACAAAGAAATGTTTTTTTTTTAAGTTACATTATTTGGGAAAATGCAATATACCATCCACCTTGAATAGTATATAATGGAATGCTTAGCATTACATATCTTTACGGCTTGCTTTGTCTTTAAAACTGTAACAATGTAAGAAATTAAACAATACAAATACCTCATTATCATAACTGTAAGGGGAGGGGGTCAACAAATGTTCGAGTAACCTGAAATTTGGTATGTAAGTATAGTTTTTCAATTGAAACAACATAGGAAGGGTGCATATAAAAAATTGAAAACAGTATTTTTTTGCAATACCATTCTATATAAACGTATTTATTTTGGTTTTGTAAATAAACAAAAAATATTGCTTTTTTTCAGTATGATAGTCACATTTAGCGCAAGAATAATGCGATGTTGTCGGGTTTACGATATCAAATAATTCCTTAGTTTTTATTTTTTTTTTTTTTTTCATTTTGTTCTTTATCAACAAATAACACAGTTTTTATCATTTCTTTTCATCATTTTGCACTTTTTTAAACAAAAACATATTTTTCTTATTTAGCCCAAACCTCCTATTTAAAACGATATCCTTCTTTTTTGTTATGTGTAAAGGGCCTATCGGAGAAGCTTAAATCCGGATTTTCATATTGCTATGTGGTGGCTTCCGGTCACCATATTGAAAAACGCGAACTGCTGCATCCGAAACTATTAATTTAGGTTATGTGCATATCTACTTATTTCCATTTTTTTGTTTCCGGAAGAAATTACACCTACTTTTTTTTACGTAACTACGAAAAAATAAAAAAAAAGTTTTTCAAACAAAGAAATGTTTTTTTTTTAAGTTACATTATTTGGGAAAATGCAATATACCATCCACCTTGAATAGTATATAATGGAATGCTTAGCATTACATATCTTTACGGCTTGCTTTGTCTTTAACAATGTAAGAAATTAAACAATACAAATACCTCATTATCATAACTGTAAGGGGAGGGGGTCAACAAATGTTCGAGTAACCTGAAATTTGGTATGTAAGTATAGTTTTTCAATTGAAAGAACATAGGAAGGGTGCATATAAAAAATTGAAAACAGTATTTTTTTGCAATACCATAATAAACATTGGTCTGAAATTAGTTCTTGTGGTATAAGTTCTTTACAAAAAAACACAAAATATTCCTATGAGCGTCTTAAGCTAGAAGAAACTAATGCACAATAAATTTAATATCCTTTTTTCTAGTAGTGATTAAAGCCTGATATCAGACGAAAATAGACGGATTTAGAACAATGAGACTAATGTGGGATTAAACTTAGTCAGACAAATGGCACACTTGAATAAAACTGTGAATATGCAAAGGACGTAAAGATTAAAACAATAAGAATACGAAATATAAAGTAATTGGCTGCTTCAAATTTTATAGTATACTCTTGGCAAGTTATATTTTTTTCTATTTAACTCTATATTGCACAACGAACTAATAACTCTTCTCTCTAGAATAGACATTTCATTTGTAAAAACTGAAAAAAAAGTAGCCAACATATACATTTGTCTGTCTTACTCGCACAGCTTTGTTCTAACAGAGACAACAATAACAGTTACTGGTAATTGTTATTGTTCAGGCTTGAATATACCTACTATTTGTTTGCAAACAAACCGAGATGTTGGCGATACTTGATATTAACGGTATGCGTTTTCAAGATACAAAAAAAATAGATATTAGATAGATTGTCCCAGTGAGTATTTAGCAGTAATGCCTAGAGATGAATGACAAGTTGTTATCAAGTATAAGGTGCTAAAAATGCTCTTAATAAGTAAAGTTTTATTAATATAACTCATTAACTAAATTACTGTTTAATAAAATAAAATAAACCAAAATAGTAAAAAATTGGTTTATTTAGCTAAAAATTAAGTTAAAAATTTTGTGCCATCTATTGGTAATTTAGGTAGCAGCCCTTTTGGTCCTCAAACGAGGCAATAAAAACGAATTTTAACCTTGTGTAGGATAAAAAAATATTTCTTTCCGTCTAAAATAGTATACAGAGCGGTCCAAAAGTCACCCCCCCCCCTCTTAACTTTTGAACCAGTTGAGATATCGACTTCAAATTTGGAACTTTTAAATAAGACAACTTAAACTATTTTTAGCATATATTTAATACTTTCAGCTCTTAAAATGTGGGCAGGGGGACATGGGGGCATGGGGGCACTTTTTTTTAAATGGAAAGGGGGTCGTGTAATACATCATTTTAATGCTTATAAAATTCTCCATTTAACTCCATATTTTTTAATTAAAAAAAAAATTGGGTTTAAAATGGGGTTGAAAATGGGTATTAATGTCAAAATTCCTCTAAAAAAAAACCTATAATTTTTTAAAAATGCCTAATTTCATCATAAAAAAATGTTAATTATACTTTTAAACTAATTTTAGTTGACATAAATAAAAGTTTATAAAAAAAACTTAAAAAATCGAATGTTTTAGCACAAAAAATTGAAAAATGAAAACTTTAAAAAACATTTTTAAAAAATTTAAAATTTTTAGTTTAAATAGAGAATTTTATAAGCTTTAAAATGATGTATCACATGACCCCCTTTCCATTTAAAAAAATGTCCCCCCATGCCCCTCTGCAAACATTTTAAGAGCTGAAAATAACAAATATATGCTAAAAGATAGTTTAAGTTGTCTTATTTAAGAGTTCCAAATTTTAAATCGATATCTCAACTCGTTCAAAAGTTAAAAGGGGGTGACTTTTGGACCGCACTGTTTTTAGGTATTTTCCAGCCTTACAGCAGCGAGGAGTGTAACAACCCGTATCTTCATGAATAAAGTGTGTTTACCAGAACTAGACTCGTGAGAATAAACAAATTAAACTTCAGTTTTTGTAAAGGCTTATCTAAATAAAAAGTTTAACATTGAACATAAAAAAGAGATAAGCTGAATAGAATCCTAGAAGCATTTAATTAATAAAGTAAAAATACAATGAACTAAAACACTTAATTTTCAAAAATATTCTCAGATTATAGTCAAAAATTCAGATCTGCGTAAAATTACTTATAGTCCGTCCAATTATAATTGGACGGACTATAATTATGCAAGAGAGTAGTTTAAAATTCTCGCGATTTTTAAGCTACATCATTGGTTAAAAGTTCGTACCTTTTAACATATAAAATATTGTGACATTTTTTGTCTATGACAATGATTGACGGTCGTTAAAGCTAATAAAAGAAGAGAAAGTTACATAAAAAATGGTTATACTTAATTTTATTTTGTATGATATTGAAAAAGGTACTTTTTTGGTTTATTTTTCATACACTCACACTAAATTGTACAATTGTACAAACGTAAATTATATTGAACACAAGGAAAACGTCAAATTTTTAGGTTACAATTACAACTTAAGGCCTATCCAGAGGCTCGCATAACAACCATTATAAGTTATAATTTATAACATACATGACGACACATCAAGCCAATACTGGCATCGCATTCTTTTGTACTATGCTTGTTATGCGAATCTTTGGATAGGCCAGTTAGCCTTTAACCTTTTCTTTCACCGAAGGAACTTTTGCAGTATTAACGACGATAAAATGCAAGGAAGGCACTTTTTCGTGACAAGACTTTTACCTAAACTGTCAAAAATTAATCACATTATGTCACCAAAATTTGATTTTTACAAGTTCAATCAAAATGACAGAAAATATTTCTTCAGGTTCACCAGAAGCACATCCCGATGATTCAAAACCCATGATAAATATAACCATAAAAACCCAAAAAGATTCAGAACGTTACAGAGTATCCGAAGACATAATAGTATCCGAGTTAAAGAAATTAATCACGAACCGATTTAACGCAAGTTTGGAACAACTGTGTTTAATTTTTGCTGGTAAGATTTTAAAAGATCAAGACGATTTGAAAAAGCATAAAATAAAGAATGGATTTACCATACATTTGATTATAAGAGAAGTCCCACCTCCCACTGCTCCAACTCCACCAACAAGTAACCCATTTGTTAACTCAAATCAACCGTTAAATATGCAAGACATGCTTGGAACAGATTCACTAGGTTCCATGGGAAGTTTCTCTGAACTTCAAAGACAAATGGAGAACGAAATCTTAAACAATCCTGCTCTGGTTAACCAGTTATTGAATCCTGATTATATAAGAACGGTTTTTGCTAATTATCAGCCCATTCAAGACATATTTGAAAGAAATCCTGAACTGGTACACATGCTCAATAATCCTGTTTTGGTAAGACAAACTATCGAGCTTTCCAGAAATCCAGCCTTACTCCAGGAGATGATGAGGAGTAATGATAGAGCTATGAGCAACCTGGAAAGTTTCCCTGGGGGATATAACGCTTTGGAAAGAATGTATCGGGATATACAGGAACCTCTATTATCAGCAACTAATAGCTTAAATGGACCACAAACAGATAATAATAATGTAACTACAGAAAATCCTCAACTAGGAAACGAAAATAGTAATCCTTTACCTAATCCATGGCCAGCTTCAAACCCTAACCCTAATGTTGCCAATAGCCCACCAAATCCCAATGATAATGCTTCATCTGATAATTTGAGAAACATGCTTCCTAGATTGTTAGAAGTAATGAGAGGTATGGAACGACCAAGTGTAAACCCTCAATCTTCAGGTTCAAATATTAATGTTACGAATGAAAACTCAAACACTCAAAGTCCTACTGCAGCAAGAATAGAAAATCCCTTTACAGAGTTGCTAGCTCGTATAACAGCTCAAAATCAGCAAAGAACCCCTCCTGAAGAATTGTATAGGGTTCAATTAGAGCAGTTGGAATCCATGGGGTTTACTAATAGAGCCGCAAATGTTGAAGCACTGACTTTATCTTTTGGAGATATCAATGGTGCTATTCAGAGATTGGTAGGTTCAGATTAATTTGTTTTTTTATAATTAAAAGTACTAATAAATATAATTTTCATTATGTTGTGTTTATTATTTTGAAGAAGTATTAATGTAAAATGGAGGGTGATGTTATCTCCAGTGGATTTGCATAGGGCGGCGGTGGAGAGTATTCTTGAGGATAGTGGCAATTAGGAAGCGTGCTTGTGAAGAAATTCTTACCTTTTTATTCTGTGCGGATGCTGGATGAGATGCCTGCAGTCACTTTAGCTGGATGTATTGATGCACATTAGGTTTAAAAGCGGTAAAGCGGTTATTATAGAGGTTAGCACATTATTGCACCTAAATTATATATGATATGCGATCTGCGGCGGTCAGTTTGATACTCATCGTACCACAGTTACTACCGGTCATTGGCCCACTTCTTGCACTTTTTTAGGGAAGCAAAAACTTCAGCAAGCAGGGCGCAATAAGTAACTTTATTTATTGAAGCGGGTTAATGACCTTAATTATAGCATTTTAATGAAATTAATATTTTTAAATAAATTTTAAATGTGAAGATTGAACAATTAATATAATCATTATAAAATAAAAAGACGTTTGCCTTGTCCCCATTTTAAATTAATTCTACACCAAATAATTCTATAGCAAGTACTGACAATTACAAATTGAAGCTTCTAGTTTAAAAATAAATGCAATTTTTTCCACGGTTTGATAAGCATTATAATTCCCTAAAATATTGTGCACATGTGCACATGCTAACATTTGATACGGAATAGTCATACCATATCCAGAGCTAGAATGTATTTATTCTATGTATGAAAAGTGTGTGTCTACATTCTAAACCAATTGTAGAAAAATATATTTTAGTTATGATAGAAAATGAAAAGGTTTAACGGCTTAACATAAAAATTATAAACTAACAATTATATCCAGTCTCTAGTAAATCCCACGGCTTCTCTAATTACTCTAATTGAATGCTATATAATATTTCTCGGGAATTACTTTCCTAATTCCCAAGGGATATACGCGCTAGCAAGTTTGCAAAAGGATTTTCTAACCCTGGCACGGGATTGGAATTATTTTAATTCCCAATGGTATCAATTAATTTAGTATTATCATTATTTTATCCTTTAATATAGTGGGTTATTATATTTTTAGACGGTCATATTCGAAATAATATTTATTCGGTTCTCATTTTTTTATTTATTTATTCATTTATTTATTTATTAAACTTAACAGGCAAAGCCCAATTACAAAGTTTATAAAAAAAGCAATACAAAAGAAGAGAAATAATATAAATTTAATTTATACAATTTATATGCATTAAATCTTTAAAGTAAAACAAAATATATTTCCATCATACTCAATACACATTTATTTTTTTATCAATTACCTGAAAAATATTGAGAAATAGTTAATTATGGTACTAGTGGGTAAAGTAAGATATTGCCCATGAGAAAATTAACCTGCGAGGCGTCAGCCTTGCAGGTTAATTTTCGAGAGGGCAATATCGGTTTACCCATGAGTGCCATACAAGGTTTTATCCAATAAATAGCTTAGAAATTAATATTTTTATTAAAAATTTTAATGACATTTACAAGAAAATAATTTGACAAGTGACAGTTGAGTGGGTAAAATAAATAATTATTCACTCAATAAAGTAAAAGCCACGCGGGGGTTATTATTGAGTTTATCTATTTAAAATAAAGCTGGTAATTGTCTCATTATGTGTATGTATTGGATAAAATAGCTTATCTCTATTGATGTGGTTTCCTCCATCATATCTTTTTCTAGTGTCTAGTTAAAGTCCCTGGTATAGAAAATAATAATTAATGTACTAGCTTTAGTTTGTGGTAATTATATATTATGTCTATCAATTACTAAATATTGTTATAATCTACATGAAAATGTAAGGGGAAAAATGGTTTAAATTAAATTAGTAATGATAACACAGACACACAAAAGGTCTGTTTCTGAGGTCGAAACAAACATTTCTATGCATTTTTGGGGTCGCTGAATCTGGGGTTGGTTTGACAGTCAGGTTGGATTTCGTTGCTAACATCAAAAAAGTGAAGTGTATAGAAATGTTTGTCTCGTTTGTTGAACGAGACTCTTTTTTCCGTGTAGGTACCTGTGCAAAAGAACACCAAAAACATGTCTCTTTCTGGGGTCGAGACAAACATTTATATACTTTTTTGGGGTCGCTGAATCGGAATCTGGGGTTGGTTTGACTCGATCAGGTCGCATTTCGTTGCGAATTTCAAAAAAGTGATAAAATATTTTAACTTTCTTCATCACTTTTTTGAGGTTAGCAACGAAATGCGATTTGACAGAGTCAAAACAACCCCAGATTTCGATTCAGCGACCCCAAAATCGTATATAAATGTCTCGACTCCAGAAAAAGAACTTTTCTTTGTGTGCCTGTGTAATTATTAACAAAATGCATAAATGTAAAATGTTGCTGAGGAGAGTTGCTAATAACCTTTAAAAATATATTCACAAAGGTGACTTTTTTTTATGTATAGACAGTAATTAATTAATACTTTTTTTTTGATGTTCTGTATAATATTTGAAATAAAAAAAAACTATAAATATAAAATAAATGGAGCACAAATATACATGTATCTGAAATTGTTTTTAAATTAGTAGACTAGAATTTTTTTACCATGAAACTTTAAAACTCCCAACTGTGAAGCCAGAGGATATATATTAAATGTTTAATTTAAAATGTTATAGCTTTGATTATAAATAAAAAATCCTTAATTTATTATTCCATCAATCTATTTTGTAATCATCGTACAGAGTGATATTGGTAGACTAACAGTTTTGAGCTGCTAGCCCTCTTCAGTACCAAGAGTCAACTTTGTACGCTGATTAAGAAAACAGTTTTGATTAAAATTAAAATTTTCTGTCATTAATTTTACTTCTAGCCACACCTTAGTAGTACTATGTGCTCCAGACACACAAGTCTTCAAGTTGCTACCATTCAAAGTCACCAGACTAGGAGAGGTATGAGTAGTTGTCTACATCTAGCAATAGATTGGGCACAAGTCTACATCAATCTAATGACTATGTCCCTTTTGCGAATAAAGTCTAAAAACGTTTTCTTAATCAGCGTGCAGAGTTGACTCTTGGTACTGAAGAGGGCCAGCAGCCCGAAACTGTCAGTTCACCAATATCACCCTGTACTATGATTGGAAAATAGTTCGATGGAATAATAAATTAATATTTATACCATTTTGATTAAAATTAAAATTTTCTGTTCTTCCTAAAAAATCCTTTCTTTATAAGCCCTTTATTTATTTATGTGCCGGATTGCTTCATTAATTTTGAAACGAAACCAAAAATTCAGATTTTCCATATCTACAGTTTTCTTATTTATAATTTTGTTTAGCAACTCTCCCTTAGGAAAACCAAATAAAAAACATGCATACCATGAAGGGTTTGGATGATAGATGTCCACTCACCAAGAAGGAGGGCCTGCCTCATGTCTTTGATCGGCAGACTCTGGATCGCACTCTCCCGGTCCTGTCTGAGGAGAACCGGGGCCACCGAGGCCACACATTTCACCCACATGGCGCCCCCCAGGAAATGGCGGCTGCTTAGCGTAAAACGGAGTCCTAGAGTTGAGGAAACTAGGCCCTTTTTGTGGTGGATTGGGGGGTATGGGATCAACGCTTCTGGCTTTTGAATCTGAAATAAACAAAGGGAAATTTGGTTTATTTACTTTTTACCTACACTGATGACAAATTTTTTATCAGGCTACCAGTAATTTTGATGACTAATTTTAATAACTAAAAAAAAAGCTTTTCAACCCAAAAAATTTTTATACCCCCGAATTTTTTCGTTTGGAAAAGCTCCACACCAAAGTAAAACAAAAAACAAACTCTTAACTTAACATTTCTAACCGAAAAATGTCACTTTGGAATACAAGCGAATAAAAACAATAAAAAACGTCAATTACACAGGCCAACAATTTTTTTTTGTGAGTCTTGGATTTCAATATGATATTCTTATGTATTTTTTCCCGCTGAAACCGAATCCGTAACCCGTTTAACCCCTACACGTCAGGATTTTGATATAACCTCAAAAAACACTCGAAAAACTACTGAAACTGCTAAAATCATCTACTCCATACCACTTTCACCCCCTTCCTCCAAATTCGTAATTTCGTAAACCCATAATCCCCTAACTTCGGAATACCATTACTCCATAAGCTCAAAACCCCGTAACTTCATTAAGAAGAAAAATCTGGTTTGGTAAAACAGAACAATTAAGTGAAATTTTCTTGTATAACATAGTTATGAATAAGTAACTGTATAACCCTAAAATCCCATCACACCTCCTAACCCCTTTACTCCGTAACGCCTTATACATATAACCTATTAATCCCATCATCCTATTCTGTGGAGAAGTCCGGTTCTCGAAATCATAAGTTTTGTGAGTGAAGTCATGAATCAAGGTCTACTTCATTATTTTTTTAACCGGACTTCTCCACAGAATAGGATAACGGGATTAAGGGGATATTGTATATGGGATTACGAAGTGAAGGGATTTTGAGGTTATGGTGTTAGTTACCTATTACTATGAGGTTACTTACCTATTACTATGGGGTTACGGAGTTTTGAGGTTATGCGGCTATGATATTATGAGGTTAGGGGATTATGGGGTTCTGGGGTTATAGAATTAATAATTTGGGGACAGGAGGGTGAAAGTGGTATGGCATAGATAATTTTAGCGGTTTCAGTAGTTTTTCGGGTGTTTTTTGAGGTTATTTCAAAATCCAGACGTGTGGGAGTTAAACGGATTGCGGATTCAGTTTCAGCGGGAAAAAATACATAGGAATATCATATTGGAATTTAAGACTCAGAAACCAAACGTATGTACGTAAGAGTAATTTACGTTTATTTTTTAGGCCTATGTTATTATTTTTCCGTTACCAAAATATTATAGGCTTTGGAAGTGGTACGTATTGTATTTTATGGTATAAAAAAAATGACAGCTGTAAGTATAATACATGTATTATTAAATAATTTTATTTTTGTATTAAGGTTCTTTTTTATATAAAAATTTGATTGATGTGTAGATATTTTGTGTTTTCTAGATTCATCTTATTTCGTTTCATTCAATTGGAAATAAATTTTCCATCAAAAGGAAAACCTCAGATACGCTCATCCATCATTGTTATAATTTATTGAAATTCATTTTGCTCTATAATAGAAACCTGTAACAATTCGTATATAATATAAAAGCGTCATTTTTTGTATGAAAAATCTGTACGAAAAGTTTGACTTTTCGCACCATTAAAACTGCTAACAGTTGAACTCAAACCTCTTGCAAAAAATACTAATTTAATTATTGAGATATACAATCAAATAAAAAATATTGCTACCAACAAAATAATAATAAATTTAAACCCACTGAGTTTTAATTATAATTATAATTAATTAAATGCTTTAACCCGTTCGGATATTTTCCCTACAAATAACGGGTATAGCCACCCGCGTATCCATAGAGAAAAAAAAATAAAACAAAAATAAATTTTTAGGTAAATCGTTATTATGTAAAATAACATGATTTTTGTCAGAGTACGTATGGTAGTAGGTATATCCTAAAATTTGATTAAATAAAATGTGACATACTGAAAATTTGGGGTAAAAAAATACAGTTATTTTCGGCTTATGGGAAAATCCCGTTAAACTGTGTGATTTAATAAGATTTAAATAAGACATTCCCTTTTACTTACTTATTCAATACTGAAACCAGATTAGCCCCTTTTTAAATTAAAGAAGATCTAAAAAACCTAATATTTTTATACACTGAAAAAGATATTTATTTACCGGAGGCTGTCAAAAAACAGAATAAAAAAACTGATTTTAAAAGTAGATAAATAAACTTCTGGAACTTTATTTCACTAACCGGTCTGTCCGAGGTTATTAAATTATTTAGTTGTGATAAATAAATTTTATTTTTGTCAAATAAACTATTTTATTCCCATTAATAAATCATTTTGAAATTAAAATATTTGTTTACATGAACTAAATATGTATTTGACTCAAATAAAATTTGTTACTAGCAACCAAATAATTAATTAAAAAATTTCCTTTCTACCTTGGTATATAATTACTATTAAGAAAGTAGTCGTGGAAAAAATAATGTGCCTACCTGTTGTTCGTTGATGTACCAGTGAAGTATCGACGCCGGATGACTCTCCCCGGAAGTGCAGTTCAGGTTGATCACGTCGCCTATCTGGTACTGCATCTCCACTCCTGAGATGGTCGGATCGTCCTGAGGAAGAGCTGCAATAACAGAAAAAAGAAAGTTGTTCTAATATGTTTGGACTCAGTTTTAACTATACGGAGCTTGTCAAAAGTCCACCCCGTCCCCTTTAACTTTGGACGGCATAAGAACTTAAAATTTGATTCACGTTAATAACATAACCCAAATAATTTTTTGGTACATACAGGGTGTTCCGTGAGGAAAGGGAAATATTTAAAGCATGTTTTCTAGAGGTCAAAATAAGAAAAAAAGTTCCCATGAACATAGTTCAAAAACGACTCGTAAGGGGTTCCAAAATTTCGATTTTTTTATTAATAACTTAGTAACCATTTATGTTATAGCACCAAGGTTTAGCATGTGATCTATGCTTTATAAGGCATATCAGCCAATGGTGTATGCATGTAGTTTCTTTAACAAGTGGCGTCCGTAACGGGGGGTCTTATCTCATTTTTGCCCCAAACTTTTTCCTGCTTAACTTTTTTTTAGATTTATTTTTAGAATAGTATTACTAAGGTAAAAACACATAAAAAAGGTACTCTTGTTGTAATACCACAGGATTAACCGTTTTCGAGAAAAATACACTCAAAGTCAAAATTACACCTTCCTAGAACCAAAAATTAAACACTAAAATGTTAAAAATCAATTTATAGTCTTTTTGACACCTTATAGGTGTTTTATACCATAATGGACTGTTATTATACAAAAATTTAGAATGGATACTCTTCACGTTTATTAGCTAATCTTCTCCATTATAACAAAAATTTCCAAAAATCTTGACTTATTTATTTCATTTCAAAGACACTTCAATTTTTCTATCAAGGAAATACATTTTAAATGTTGCTTATATACATTGCGCATTTAAGGGTAAAACCAATCAATTTTATCTTTTCGATAAGACTTTTTAATAGCAATTATTATACTCTTGTTAAATAATATACTATTAATTGCACGCGAAATTAAATAAATTAAGCATGTGCTTATATATACAGAGCGGTCCAAAAGTCACCCCCCTCTTAACTTTTGAACCAGTTGAGATATCGACTTCAAATTTGGAACTTTTAAATAAGACAACTTAAACTATCTTTTAGCATATATTTAATACTTTCAGCTCTTAAAATGTGGGCAGGGGGGCATGGGAGCACATTTTTTAAATGGAGAGGGGGGTCGTGTAATACATGATTTTAAAGATTATAAAATTCTCTATTTAACTCTATATTTAAAAAAAATAAATAAAAAAATAAAAAATTTGGGTTTAAAATGGGGTTGAAAATGGGTATTAATGTCAAAATTACTCTAAAAAAAACAAATAATTTTTTAAAAATGACTAATTTCATCATAAAAAAATGTTAATTATACTTTTAAACTAATTTTAGTTGACATGAATAAAAATTTATAAAAAAAAACTTAAAAAATCGAATGTTTTAGCACAAAAAAATTGAAAAATCAAAACCTTAAAAAACATTTTTAAAAAATTTTAGTTTAAATAGAGAATTTTATAAGCTTTAAAATGATGTATCACACGACCCCCCTTTCCATTTAAAAAAATGTCCCCCCATGCCCCCCTGACCACATTTTAAGAGCTGAAAATATCAAATATATGCTAAAAGATAGTTTAAGTTGTCTTATTTAAGAGTTCTAAATTTGAAGTCGATATCTCAACTCGTTCAAAAGTTAAAGCCCTCCCCTTTTGACTTTGACTTTTGGACCGCACTGTATAATATAATATTTTCCTGGAACTGTTTTTTTTAATTGCATCTTAGTGTTCATTTCAATTTATGGAAAATAATAGAATATTTGCTGCTATCTGCTATGTTTTTCATATAAATTCTTATAAATAAACATCGTAGGATCTAAAAAAGGTATTTTATAAAAAAAAACATTTTATTTATTTATTTATTTATTTATTTATAATCTTTTTGGGACCTTACAGGTGTTTTATACCATAATGGACTTATCTTATAACAAAAATATCCAAAAATTTTGACTTACTTCATTTCAAAGTTGACACTTCAATTTTTCAATCAAGGAAATACATTTTATCCAATACATACAGATAATAAGACAATTACCAGCCTTATTTTAAATAGATAAACTCAATAATAACCCCCGCACTTTATTGAGTGGATAATTATTTATTTTACCCACTCAACTGTCACTTGTCAAATTATTTTCTTGTAAATGTCATTAAAATTTTTAATAAAAATATGAATTCCTTAGCTATTTATTGGATAAAACCTTGTATGGCACTCATGGGTAAACCGATATTGCCCTCTCGAAAATTAACCTGCTTGGCTGACGCCTCGCAGGTTTATTTTCTCATGGGCAATATCTTACTTTACCCACTAGTACCATAAATAACTATTATTTTTTTGATAAGACTTACAAGGCGCTTAGATACCATGTGGTATTACTTGCAAACTTTAAATGTTATAATAACCTAAAAAGGGTCAATCAGGAAAAGATGATAGACCTATAAACAGACGAATGCAAATAACCGGATATCCGGATGTAATATATCCTTCGTGCTTATGTGATTTCTGAATCGAGAGTCGTTTAGTAGTCGCCCGTTTTCATTCTGAAGTATTCTTTGTCCTAGTAAAATAAATTTCTTTTTTGATAAAATATATCATGTGAATTCGATAGTATCTTAAACGTATAATATAGATAGCTAAAAGCACTAAAGCAAATTCTTTTTTATCTTGTCGGGGAGTGTACACCAGAGAGTGTAATACACATACAGGGTAATTTTTTTAATGGCTATGTCACTTTGCTTCTTAAAGCAAAATGCTTTTGATATGCCACAACAAAATTATCTGATAATTATAATTTAAGTTGAATGAAGGAAGTTTTAACAAGGAGATAATGGTCTTGTGCAAATATACTGTGCGTTTCAGATTATACAAAACACAGAAAACGAAGATAAAACGATCAGATCAAGGCTGACGTGGCGACTGTATTTTATTAAAAAAAAAACACACCTCAGCCTTGATCTTTGTTTCATACGTTTTGTTTACTTTCAAACGGGCGGTATTTGTATACTCATTTTACTCAGTATACTCAGTTTAATTTGTGTTCCTGTGAATCAAGAGGGACAAAAACAAGTAGGTATTTTCCACAGAAATTTAACAAAAATTGCTACCTTTTAGTTAAACCATCAGCTGTTATACAGTTGCCAATTCAAGAGCTAAGTATTCTGTGGCTAGTCGGGTCGCGGCTGCAGCGATCGCTTGCTATCACAAAATATCTTCTTTGGAAATGTTGCCACTCTTAATAGTGTAGAATTTTTAAAACTACATGTGGGTTAAATAGACATTTGACCCACTATAACTCAGATAAAAAAGTTAAAGAAGCTGTTCCACTTGAAAATTAACCCTGTAGAGCTAAAGTAATATCACGTTTTGAGACTGTAATAAAATAGTCTGCTTTATTGTGGTCATTTGATAAGTGCGATAACTGTGACGAGCACGCAACAATTTGAAATACGTTTTATGCTTTCTTCCTTTGTTATATTTGCGACCATTGTATGTCAGGACGAAAACGCGAAACTTACCGCACTAAATCAAGCTGTGGTAGTCTTACATGTACATTTAATCGGATAGCTGATGAAAATTTTCATTTAATTTTTTTTTCCCGGCTGTATTTTATATATGTATGTCTTATAGTTCATTTAAATTAAGCTAGATTTTGGATCCAATTTATTTGGGTTCTAGAAGCTTAAAAAGTAGTTTTTGCTCCTGTGAAATATACTAATTTAAATGAAACTTGTTTGACTCGGTAAGTTAAAAATATATTTTTCACCACCTTTTCGAGGCTTCTGGCATCCGAAGGATCCCGATCCAGGACCTGGCGATTGACAAATAGCTTAATTTGAATGTACTTTAATACATATATAAAATTCAGCCGGGAGAAAATAATGAAATAAAAATGCTCACCAGCTCTTAGACTATAGTGAATCGCCCTGTATAGTCTATATTTTAGTAGAGCTTAGCCATTGAATTTCTTGTAAATTCATCTTGTCATGTCATGTCATGTAAAACGTTAGAGATAAAATTTTCAATTATTTTTTTTTAAGTCATTTGAAAAATATTTTTTTCCAGTTTACTTTAGGAACTAAAATCGTATTTTTCGTAGTAATAAATGATGACGCTTCAAAACTTCACATAAAGGGTGCCTCGTATTCTAAAAAAAAACAAATGACACCCGCTTTCAAGCTATTCACTACTCGTTTCACCAATCAAATCACTTAAGAATATTTGAATAAAATCTGTGAAAGGCAACAGAATACTATCAAATAACGTGATAAATGGATATTTCATTAAGGGGACAAACTCAAATTTTGGAAATATAGGTGAAAATATTTATAAATATTACGGTTGGAATTGGTAAAATAGGTGGTAAAAATTTCCCCCCTGTATGACTAGGTCATGCATCTTTTTGTCGTTATGAAATTTGTGACCACGATAACTCGAAAACGCTTTGAGCTAAAGAGATATTTGGACCATAGATTCCTTATCCAAAGTTCTAGGCTGAAGATGTTTTTGGTAAAAATCGAGGTGGGCGTAATGGGATAAAACGGGACAAGGACTTAAGAAAAATAAAATAATTAATGATTTTTTCTTTGTTTTTTTTTTCATATTATTAAAGCAAAAAAAAAATCATTTTTTTTATCGAAAAACGAAAAAAAAATTTTTTTGTTTCAATTAAGCTTCTTCTGAAAATCGATACATTGGCTGCTAACCCCTTATGAAAGCTTTTCATTTGAATAAAATTTCTGAAAAGCAATAGAATAGTATCAAATAACGTGATAAATAATCTGGCATTGGTCCAGACATTTATCTATCTTTTAGAACAAGTGTTTCTCTGACAGCTGATTTATCAAATCTTTTTATCTTTCTTTTGGTTCTAATTTAAAAGATTAGCGAAATAAAACTCAAGACAAGTGGCCCGATTACGCAGGCCAACAAACGTTTGCTCCCATTATACTTCAGACGGAAGTCATTTTTAAGCAGTACTGCGTACTGCCAGCAGATGCCTAGAGAGTCTGCACAGCGTTTTTTCTAGCTAAAAATTAAATTAAAAGATTGCCAAAGTTCAAATTTAGCTTAGTCATCCACAAGTATATTGTTTTTTTTTTTATGTAGAATTTATATTTTTGTTTCTATTCTATTTTAAACGTGTACGACGTACACTGTACGTTCTATAGAAATATAATGTATATTTCAATGTTTATTTATTTATTTATTTATTTATTTATTTATTTAGTACAAACAGATATACATCCAAGTAGTACAATAAAAAGAAACATTACAAATATAAAACGTATCGTTAGAATATAATCTAAATAAAATAGGAATCTTAATTAATTAGTTGTTTGTTCTAAGAAGTCTTTTAAAAGAAAATAGGCTCGTGCAAAAAATGTCAATATAACAAGAATTTATATTTCTGGCCAATCTAGGTACACTACTAAAGTGACCGTAATTAGTTCTAGTAAACGGAACATGTAATAAAGATGTACAACGCGTGCTTACTCCAGGAACACGTAAGGAAAAAAGTTTTAAAATATCCGGACAATCAATTAGGTAATTAAATAACTTAAACATAAATATTTTGTCAATATTTGTTCGGCGAGATTCAAGTGACTCCATTCCCAACAAAGTTAATTTATGATTATAGTTAATTTCATTAGGTATTTTAAGTTTATACAGCAAGAATTTGATAAACTTTTTTTGAACTTTTTCAATCAAGTTTTTATAACATTGTTGAGAGGGGGACCAAATAATTGCTGCATATTCAAGAATACTCCGTGACAAAGAATTAAAAAGTAATAACATGGCAGGTACATCTGTAAAGTCTTGGCATTGCCTAATTACAAAACCACACATTCTAAGGGCTCTATTAACTATATTTTCTATATGAGGGACAAAAGTTAATTTGTTATCAAATAACACACCCAAGTCAATGATACTGAAAACTCTCTCAAGCTCATCATTATTAATAACGTAATTAAATTCATACGAAGTTAGCCTTTTAGAAAAAGATATAACTTTGCACTTACTAATATTAAGCTCTAAAAAGTTCTCATCACACCACCTAGAAATACGATCCAGATTTGATTGTAAAATTAAATAATCAATGGTCGATGATACTTTTCTAAAAATCTTCATATCATCGGCAAACAAAAGTATTTCGCAATCTTCAACACATGCCATGATATCGTTGATAAAAAGTAGAAAAATTATGGGACCTAAGTGAGACCCTTGAGGCACACCAGAAGTAACATCAATAAAATGCGGAAAAAATCCAAGAATAACTACAATTTGTTTGCGATCTGTTAAATAACTTTTTAACCAATTAAACAATAGCTTCACGTCCAAAGAAAAAGTATACAGTGTGTCCCAAAAGCATACCTACAAACTTTCAGGGGGGGGTATAGTCTGGTTCCAATAAAACACTCAGTGATTCATACCTCTCTCTACTATGCTGTAGAAATCCCTATCACAAATTAGACCGAAATCAATTTTTGTCAATAATTTAACTCTTGTCCGAAAATTATCCGTTTGTATTTTAGGGTAATTAAATGTTTCAAATTATTATTATTATTATTATTATTATTATTCGTTTTTTGTATGCCAAAACAGCTTATCTGCCAACGAACTAAGAACTCTTCTTTCTAGAATACGCATACCGTTAAAATAAAGTATCGCCAACATCTCAGTTTGTTTGTAAACAAATAGTAGGTATATTTAGGCCTGAACAATAACAATTACAAGTAACTGGTATTCTTGTCTCTGTTAGAACAAAGATGTGCGAGTAAGACAGACGAATGTTTATGTTGCCGACGTTTTTGTCAGTTTTAACGAATGAAATGCCTATTCTAGAGAGAAGAGTTATTAGTTCGTTGTCATCTGCGGACATATGTCTAGGTATTCCAGAAGAAAATATAGTTCTGTTTTCCCCTACCATCCTTGAAGGTGTGTTGGTATCTTTTTGGGATACCCTGTATATTTTAATGTAACTAACAATAGCACAACGTCCAAAAAAAGTATATACTAAAATATGAAAACCTGAACTTTTACAATAGAGAAAATATTCCAGAAATATTATAGTTGACATGACATATTTCGATTTTAAATTCAGTGTTCTGCTCGTTACTGATATCGTTCGAAATTTACTTTGGCGCTAGCCTAGTAAAGAGTCGATGTTTGGACTTATTATGGGTCTAAAGTAATTATTTTATTTATTTTTTTTATTTATTTATTATTTTTATTTATTTATTTATTTTTGCAAAAATTGGAATTTAAAAAACCTATTTTTTTTAAGTAATAAGTTAGACACTTAAAAGTGTACTGCTATAACCAAACTGTCATCCAAACGACGCTAGTCAGCTGTTTCGAACCTAATAAAAAAATAAAAAAAATGTAGAACTTAAAAAATTTAAAAAACATAATTTAAAAAAAAAGAAATTCTTAGTAAAAACAAAAAAATAATATAAAGGGTGTTCCGTGAGGAAAGGAAAATATTTAAAGGATGTGTTCTAGAGGTCAAAATAAGAAAAAAAGTTTATATAAACATATGTCCAAAAAACCCTTCAAAAGGGGTTCCAAAAATTCGATTTTTAATTAATAACTTAGGCACCCTTTGTGTAATAGCGACAAGGTTTTGCATGTGATCTATTCTTAATAAGGCCTATCAGCCAATGGTATTTGCATGCAGTTACTTAAACCAGGGGCGTGCGAAATGAGGGTCTTATCACTTTTTTGCCCCAAACTTATTTCTGTTTAATTTTTTTGTGGGTTTATTATTAGAATAGTATTTCTCAGGTAAAAACAAATTGTTTATTTATTTGTTTGTTTGTTTATTTGTTTAACCTCGTACTATTCTACTTAATTAAGCATCCCCTAAGTCCAGGACTTGTGTGGGCTAGTAGTAGAGGGAACCACCGGCTTATACTGACTTTCGAACCAGTTTCTAGGGATTGTCCGTTTCACTTATCGCCTTCGCCAAATTTCAATTATTAATTAACTGAAAAAAGCAAATCGGCGCCAGTGAGAATCGAACTCACAATAGTAGACTTGCTATACATACGCGCTAGCCAATACGCTATGCCTCCCATAAATTAAGGGTCGTCTTGCTGTAATACTTTAGGATTAACCGTTTTCGAGAAAAATACAATTTTAATTGTATTTTTAAAAAGGCAAAATTAAAAAAGTTTCGATGTTTGCGGCAAAAAGTGATAAGACCCCCGTTACGGACCACCCTGGTTAAAGTAACTACATGCATATACCATTGGCTGATAGGCCTTATAAAGCATAGCTCACATGCTAAACCTCGATGCTATAACAGACATATGTTTGTGGGAACTTTTTTTCTTATTTTGACCTCTAGAACACATCCTTTAAATATTTCCCTTTCCTCACGGAACACCCTGTATATTTTTTAATTTTTTTTACAAAAATTGTTTTTTATTATTATGATCAATGTGATCACTATGTAAAAACAGCGTCGATACGACAGTACGGTTAGTGAAATATAGTTTAAAGTATCCAAATAGTAATAATAATAATTATATGTAAAATCTTCTTCAAAGAACAATAAATGGTAAATTAAAAATTGAAAAAAAAATATTTCCTCCAGCGTTTCCAGTCTTATTGTTTACTCTTCTTCAGGGAGGGTAAACAATAACGCTCGAAACGTTTAAGGAAATATATTTTATCCAATACATACAGATAATAAGACAATTACCAGCTTTATTTTAAATAGATAAACTCAATAATAACCCCCACGTGGCTTTTACTTTATTAAGTGGATAATTATTTATTTTACCCACTCAACTGTCACTTGTCAAATTATTTTCTTGTAAATGTCATTAAAATTTTTAATAAAAATATGAATTCCTAAGCTATTTATTGGATAAAACCTTGTATGTCACTCATGGGTAAACCGATATTGCCCTCTCGAAAATTAACCTGCTTGGCTGATGCCTCGCAGGTTAATTTTCTCATGGGCAATATCTTACTTTACCCACTAGTACCATAAATAACTATTATTTAGTATATAACTTAACTTAGAATCACAAGAAAGCTTTAGCGCCTAACGCGAAAATTTTTGTACAATTTTTACGTTTAATTTTTATAACCTTAAATAAAACAAAACGCAGCAGGCGAAAATAAATAATATTTTAAGATCTATAGTTTTTGTGATCAACTTGAAAAGGGCATACATATTTGCTGATTTTGGCGCCCTTATCGTTCTAGGAGACCACTTTATAAATTATATGAACGTAAACATACTTTTGTTACAGTATAGGGTCCTAAATTTTGATTTGACGTTTCTTGTAAGACGATAGGAAAGATTAAATTAAAATCAGGGACTTCAGTGCATGCAACTGTTTATCTAGTTATATTTTTAAAAGCATATTTTTATAATATATCTTTTATATTTTATGCGTCACGTAAAAATCTTCTGTGAACGTCGGGATTTTTAGAATAATTGAATATATTGATGCGATAGCAAAACAAGCTGTGAAGATACAGCTTGTTTCAGAACTCGCGTACAGAAATTTGAGGGTCTATTAAAAACAATCTGGAAAATATGAAAAAAAAATCAAATAGTTTAATTTGAGTGGGGTTACGGTGCGCATCAGGTCCACAAAAATGAACTATACTTTTGCACTGATTTCTGGTTTTATTGGGATAATCTTCTATTTGCTGATGATTCTAACATAATTTCAAATAATTTTAATTTGAGACTTACAATTGAGCTCATGGGTGAGGGACTAGCACATGCAAAAAACTGGTTTTCTACAAATAAACTTTCCCTCAATATAAACAAAACTGTTAACATATTTTTTACTCATAGACCGCTTCATACATTTAATAATCCTTCTACCATAAAATATCTTGGTTTACACCTTGACCCTGATCTAAATTGGAACTCTCAAGTTAATGTTTTGGCGAGTTCCTTATCAAAAAGCGTATTTGTTTTTCGATCACTTGTGAGGATGGTTTCTTTTGAGGTATTAAAAGCTGCGTATCATGCCCTATTGGAGTCCAAAGTAAGTTACGGACTGGTGGCCTGGGGAAGTGCCTCCGGCATAAATAGAATTTTTAGCATGCAAAGAAGGTTAGTGAGAGTATTGTGCAATTTAAGTTATAGGGAGAATGTTACAGCAAAATTTACCGAACTAAAAATATTAACAGTTCCGTCTTTATTTATTTATGTATCTCTGTGTTATGTTAAAGAAAATCTTACTAATTACTCGCAGCAACTTGACATACATGAAAATAGTACTCGTTTAGCTAAAAATATCAGATTACCAAAATTTAGACTTGAGAGTAGTAAGCTTGGTTTTAACTACTCCGGACCAACTTTTTTTAATAAATTGCCAAAGAAATTTAGTAACCTTCCCCTAAAGCAGTTTAGGATTAAAATTAAAGAGTTTTTAATTAGTAGAGCCTTTAACAGTACGAAAGAATTTTTAGAGTATAAATTTTAAATATTGGCTGTGTATAATATGCATTTTATCTATTTATTTTTTTAGCTTATGTTTTGATTTTCAAATCTATTTTAATATTTTTTTTGTATAATTTGACATGTGTAAACCTAGTATCACGAATAAATTACTATTACTATTACTATTACTATTACTATTACTATTACTATTACTATTACTATTACTATTACTATTACTATTACTATTACTATTACTATTACTATTACTATTACTATTACTATTACTATTACTATTACTATTACTATTACTATTACTATTACTATTACTATTACTATTACTATTACTATTACTATTACTATTACTATTACTATTACTATTACTATTACTATTACTATTACTATTACTATTACTATTACTATTACTATTACTATTACTATTACTATTACTATTACTATTACTATTACTATTACTATTACTATTACTTTTACTATTACTATTACTATTATTACTAAAACTTACTGTCTTGAATACAATTAGGTGCGAAAAATCCAGTTTTTTTTGTTAGAATTATAGCAGTAAAATATACTTCATTGAGTATTCAATATATTTTATGCTATATTTTAAATATAATACTTGATTATAACATAATATAATATTTATAATGTATAAATTGAGAGTATACTTTAAAATGCGAAGCAATAATATAAATACCATATTGGTAACGAGGTTCCCGCCATATTTTTAAATTAACAAATTAACGGATGCGGAAATACAGTCTTTACGATTCTGCGCAAGGCTTCTCCTTTCAGAAATTCTTTTTGCGAGTAGACATTTTGAACGAAGCATGTAGATTTTATATATTTAGATTTTATATATATCCGATGTGATAAACGTAAGTTATTTTTATTTTAAATCATTTATTAAATATCAAACTAACTTTTCTTTAATCTATTTTTAGATCAAACGCAAAAATGCGTAGTTAATAATACTTAACCTCACTTCCACATGAGAAAATCTCATGGTAAGCAAAACTTTCTTTATTTTATATTCAAGCGTTAATTACATTTATTTTTCTTTCAATTAGTTTAACCTCACGTTTAACCTCACGTTTAACCTCAAGTTTATCCTCCATCCTGGAACTATATTTTTATGACTACCTACAATATTATGGGATTTTAACCTACAAGTACCTGTGATGAGGCTATTGTAAACTCCAGGATGTCGTACAAAACATACCTACAACGAATATGGTGAGATCATTCTATTTTTATTATAAAACACGAAACTGCATATACAGTAAAAACCCTACTTATATATTTTGGTGACTTTTCATAATATGATATAATTTTGTTTATAAAAGGTAACTCTTTCTATTTTGAGCTCAAAATAAGTAACCGAATAAGTTTAAGTAATCTAAAATTTTGTACAATAATGCAATAAATATTATTTTTTCATTTATACCGTACAACTGATTTTTATTTGTATTTTTTTATAAATTTTTCATAATCTTTAGATAAATCAACATCAATCAAAATGCAAAATCATAAAAGTCTGATTTTTGTTTAAAAAAATCAACATCAACCTATCTAAAGATTAAAATGATTTTGCTTGGCTCCCAAATACCTTTTTATAGAAATACTGTGCAATCCTCCCATATAGCTCTAATCCGTTTATGCCCTAAAAGCAACTGACTAGCAGTCTAATAACTGACCCGGCACTATATGTTTTCGAAAGAAAATGTATGCTATATAATTAATGGCTCCCAACGTGGGGCACAGTTTATTTCTATATAACTACCTTATATTTAAACTGTTAAGTTTGCAAATTTTTTTGTATCGTAGTACGTTATGAATGAAAATAGTATTTTTGCAATTTCAAGCTATCTTCTACAGTAATCACTCTTTAAATTAGCATTTAAAAAAAGTTTGTCAAAGAAAGTTACAATTTTGGTACTTTAAAAATTTTTTTTTTGCATACACAGAAAAAAAAAAAAAAATTTCTCCTTAATTTTGCAAATTTTTTTATCTGGTTTTAAATAATATTTTACATTTAAATAATCATTCTTACAGTATTTTAAAGTATATCTATGAATACATAGTGCATATACACTGTAAAAAATAATTTTTATAAAATTTTGGAAATTCTTATTGGACAGAATTTAGGAATTTTCACACTCTCTTTTATGATATTTTTATATTGCATTGCCATTATTAAATACTGATTTCTACACAAAAAAATATTTTTTGCATATCTATACACAGTAAAAAAGTTTTTCATTGATTTATAAATTTTTTTGTGTTCTAGTATTTCGTGGTCAATGTCAATATAAACATTTTTTTACCTATACGGAATAAAATTTAACAGAATTTTGAAAAATTTTCATACACAAAAAAAAAAAATATTTTTTGATTTTTTTTAAATTTCAAATATTTTACTTTTTGCATAAATTTCACATTCCTTACAAGGATTAAAATATTTTGAGCATATGTATCTGGTATTTGAGATTTTTTTTGATAATTTAGAGATTTGGTAACAATTTTTTTTATCAAAACTTAATTTTTTTAACTGACATTAATTAGCTTCGGTCATACATTACTTGTGCTTTAATTTTCTGTGGACTCTGCATACTTTTTAAAATAAGAAAAAATTAAAAAAAGTTTAGATCCATGCGGGATTCGAACCTATGAGTTTTGGATCTTATAGCAATTTTTAACAGCGTAGGTTCAAATACTGGTCCGGGCAAACTTTTTTTTATATTTAAAATAATTTTTATATTTTCAATAAATAAATAAAATTTTTATAATGGCTTCCAAAAGGCTAAGATTAAAATACCTTAGGTTGGAAGAAATTGATTATGAATTGCGGATCAGGGGTATTACTACTACAAAAAATATAGTTGAAAAGAAACAAATTCTAGCTCGTTTATTAGAAACTTTTGATAAAAATGATATTAAAGATGACGAATTTGAATTTGTTAGTGAAAAAATTGTTATTGATGCTCAAATCACAGATCTTTCTAATTTAATAGAAGAATTTGACGGCGATAAAACAGATTCTCAGTTTAGAAGAATAGATACCAGATTGTTTCATTATACTAATAGAACGAAGCGTATGCTATTAGATGCTGAACATCCGGAAATTAAAAATTATAAAAATGAGACTGTCGCAGAATTTGTTAGGTTAGAATCAGTCTTATATGAAAAGGTAAAACAAAAGTCTAACTTGCCTACAACTCCGTCAACTTCTTCTTCGAATTTACAATTACATGTTCCTTCCGTACAAATACCTACTGTAGTACCCCCGCCTACAAAATCTTTTCCCATTTATAAACTAGATATTAAATTTGATGGTCACAACACTAGTGTGACTAGCTTTTTACAAAGAATAAACGAAATATCAGAGTCCAGGGATATTAAAAAACAAGATCTATTTAAGAGTGCCATAGAACTATTTTCTCATAATGCTATTCATTGGTATAGGTCAATTAAAGACACAGTGCATGACTGGGATAGTTTAGTAGAGCTTTTGAAAAAAGAATACCTTCCCATAGATTATGACGACAAACTTTTAGAACAGATTAAAAAAAGAAAACAAGGACGTAACGAATCAGTTTCTACTTTTGTAGCTATTATGTCTGAACTTTTTAATAAATTAAGTACTCCTATATCCATGAAGGATAAAATAAAGTATATAAAAATAAATTTACAAAAATATTATATAAGACAATTAGCAGTTATAGAAGCTATCCAAGAAATAACTTCTATTTCACAACTAGTAAATTATTGTAAAAAGTTTGACGAATCTTATACTTATACAAAAAATCAAAATGGTTCTGACAATTTTCCTGAACCTGAATTTTTATACGTAGAAACTGATTCTAAAAATAAACCTTCTACATCTTCTTCTTTTAATTTTAAAAAGTTTAATAAAACTACATACACGGAGAAAAATAACATTTCTCAACTTTCTGAACAACGTTTTAATAAAAATAAAGCTTCTTTTCCTAATAAATCTCCTGAAAAAAAAGAGATGCGTTGCTATAACTGTAGTGGTTCACACCACCATAGACAATGCACATTAGAAAGAACCATATTTTGTTATGGCTGGGGTAAAAAGGGCTTTACTTCGAAAACTTGTGATAAATGTTCAAAAAACTAAATAATTATGCTGGTGTTAGTCCTAGCCGACATAATCAAATAAATAAGGACCACAATATATTTTCTATAACCAAGCCAAACCATGTCCCCAATAAGGATGTACTTACCTCAAATGTTTTTGGAAATAAATATTCTAAAAATAAGTATCTTTTTTCTAATAAATTTTCTTCAAATAACTTTTCTAAAACACTGTCACGTAATAGTAAGGAATGGCAACAATGGCTTTCTAAAGTTAAAAACTTTTTTATACCTACTAAAAATATATTACTTTCTAAAAATAAAAATATTTCTAAAAATGTTTTTAAAGAAACTTTACCTGCCTTTATTAATAAATTAAATGATAATAGGCCATATATAGAAGTATCAATTTTTGGTAAAACTTTCACTAGTCTTCTAGATTCAGGTGCAAATTCTTCGATTTTAGGAGAAAATGCCATGCACTTGATTAATAAATTTAAAATTAAATTTTATTCTATTGAAGATACATACGTCACTACTGCTGATGGAACTAAACAATCAATAAAAGGATATGCTTATATTCCTATAATAATTAATAATATTTGTAAAGTTTTAAAATTTTTTATAGTCCCTTCTCTTAAACATAAAATTTTACTTGGTTCAGATTTTTTAAAATTATTTAAAGTAACCTTAAATTTTGAAAATAATTCCTATATTTTAAAAGGGAAAAATATTAATATTTCACTTATAGACAATTTAATATCTAAAGATTTGGATTCTTCATCACCTTCTAACTTGGAAGAAGATCTTGTTAAAAATTTATCAACTGAAGTTCAGCAAGAAATTAAAAAAGCTATAGATTCATATAACGAAATAAGTTCACAAAATAGCATAGGCTTAACTGATAAATACCTTCATAAGTTAGAAATAGATGGTGAACCTTTTAAAAGTAAACAGTATCCACTATCACCGTATATGATGGAAAATCTAAATAGTGAAATCGATGAGATGTTACGTTTAAATATTATTCGTCCCTGTACATCAAATTTTTCCTCACCAGTTTTTTTAATTAAAAAAAAATCTACCGATGGTACAGTTAAATATAGATTTGTTTTTGATGGCCGAAATTTAAATAAAATTACAAAACGCGACAACTATAGTTTACCAAATGTTGATAGTATCTTAATGAGTCTGCGTAATGCAAAATTTCTTAGTAGCTTAGATTTAACTCAAGCTTTTTTTCAAATTCCTTTACATCCTGATAGTCAGGAATACACAGCTTTTTCTATACCTGGCCGTGGATGTTTTTGTTTTAAAGTAGTCCCATTTGGATTATTAAATAGCGCAGCCGCTATGCAAAAATTAATGGATTCTATCTTTGGAGCACAATTCCAAGGTCGCCTATTTGTCTACTTAGATGATATAATTTTATTTTCTGCAACTTTAGAAGAACATATACAACTTTTAAAAGAAGTCTTACAAAAATTAAAAGAAGCTAACCTTACTATTAATATTGGCAAGTGTAAGTTTTTTAGAAAAAGTTTAAATTACCTTGGTGTTATAGTTTCAGAATCAGGCATACATACTGATCCAGCAAAAGTTACTGCCATGGTTAATTATAGTGTTCCTCGTACATTTACAGAAATAAAAAGATTTGTTTCTATGTGTTCATATTATCGTAGATTTATCTCTAATTTTTCTCAACATGTTGCTCCTTTAAATGATCTCATAAAAGGTAAACGCAAGGGTCAATCTATTAAAATAACTGCAAAAGCTTTAGAGGGCTTTGAAAGTTTAAAAAATGCTTTAATTTCTGCCCCTATTTTATGTTCAGCTAATTTCAATTTAGGTTTCCAAATTCAATGTGATGCCTCTGATGTTTCTTTAGCATCTGCATTAACACAAATTCAAGATGGTGTGGAGAAAGTAATTTGCTATGCTTCTAGATCTTTATCTGATAGAGAACGCAGGGTTTTGACTGTTACTGAAAAAGAATTGGCTTCAATTCTGTTTGCTTTTGATAAGTTTCGTGGCTATATAGAGGCATGCCCTCATAAAATAACTGTAATAACTGATCATAAAGCATTATTGTGGCTAAATTCTATGAAAAACCCAGCTGGACGTTTGTGTAGATGGAGCATAAAATTACGCCAACACAACTTTGAGGTTATTCATCGCGCCGGTAAATTGCATTTGTTACCAGATTCCTTAAGTAGAGTTCAAGCAACTCCTGATAGTAATGAAAATAATGTAGATTACTCGGTTGATTCATTAACTCCTAAATTAAATACATTAGAACCTAGTGAGATCATTATGTTAGAAAAATTAAAGAAACCTCTCTTAACTCCTAAATTAATTGGTGTAAAACCAGATGAAATAGATCTTTTTACTAATGATAGATATGAAAAAAGATACTTACATTTATTATCTCCTTATAATATACATAAGATTAACTATAGAGACTCCCTGGACGATCTATTATCTATAGATTTACCTAATACATTCCCTAATAATTTACAATTAAATAAATTACCTAATAAATCAAAAATAAATTTACCTAACGTTTTATCTAATATTTCTCTAGTTAAAGATGGTAATAATGATTTAAATTACCCAATTTCTACTTCACTTGATGTGGATAATACGAATTTGGATACTTGGTATAAAAATTTTAGAATTAAAATTCATAAAAATTCAGATTCGTATCCAAATTTTAAAATCGGTGAAAATGGGTTAATTTATAAATTTATTGCTTCTAAATCGGTAGTAACAACTAATTTTTCCGAATGGAAAATTCTTGTACCGTATCCTCAGAGACAAAAGATTTTGGAAATGTGTCATTCTACACCTGTAGCAGGACACTTTGGTTTTTTCAAAACCTATAGTAAAATTTTAGAGGATTATTTTTGGCCTAAAATGAGAAATACTATTTCTAAGTTTGTAGCTTCTTGTAAAATATGTCAAGCTCAAAAAAGTCCCAATCATGCTCCATTTGGTCAAATGGGTAGGCAAATCAAAGTTCAATTTCCTATGGAATTTCTTTTTATTGACTTCCAAGGACCATTTCCTAAGAGTTCGTCTCAGAGTGTATATTTATTAGTTGTTACCGATATTTTTTCTAAATTTGTCTTTACAAAACCTATGAGAACGGCGAATGCTGCTTCAGTAGTTAAATTTCTTGAACATGAAATATTTTTAGTGTATGGATGTTGCTCATGCATTTGTTCTGATAATGCTACAATTTTTCAGAGTAGTACTTACAGAGATTTAATGAATAAATATCAAGTACGAATTTTTTATTTACCAAGGTATTTCCCTGAAAGAAATAATGTTGAAAGAAGTAATCGTTCCATAAAAACATGCATTAGAAGTTTTATAAATGGTAAAGAACATAAAAAGTGGGATAAGGAACTCTCAAAAATCACTTTTGCTATTAATAACAGTGTGCATGAAATCACTAAAGTAACTCCTTCAATGTTAATGTTTGGTAGGAAAATTCCTCTATCTGGTAAATATTATAAAAAATTAGATTTAAATCAAGATATTACTCCTGAAGATGATACCATAACTAAATATTCTCTTGAATTAGAGAAATTAAATGATCTTTTTAAACTTGTTCAAGAAAGGTTAACAAAGGCTTATGAGAGGAATTGTAAAGTTTATAATTTGAGGAAAAGGGATGTTCAATTTTCTGTTGGTGATATGGTTTGGAAAAGAAATCATCAATTATCTGATAAATCCAAGCAGTTCACTTCTAAACTAGCTCCTAAATATGTCTTATGCCAAATAAAAGATAAAGTATCTAATATAATTTATACATTAAGGGATATTAAGACAGGTCTTACTGGTAATTATCATGTAAGAGATTTTAAGGCTTACATAGATCATGATCAGGATGAACTTTCTGATGAATAAATAGGAAAAAGTCTTCTTATAACTTTCTGTTTTGAATTTTCTAAATAAAAATTAAGATGAATTTTTTAATATAAGTTTTACTCTGAAATTTTAGAAAATTCATAAAAATCTATGTACACCTTATCTCAAGATGTCTTAATGGCTAAATTTCAAATCTACATTAACTTACCTAGATAATAATAAATTATCTCAAAAATATATTATACCTGATTTTTGCTTAAATGCTTAAAAGTAAATTATCTCAAAATTACATTATCTCTAATTTTTACTTACATGACTATAAGTAAAAAATATATTACCTACTAATTTTATTTAGTAATAAAAGAGCTAAATATTGTTACTTGTCTCAACTTGTCTCAATTTATCTCGATTTGTTTTTAACTACATAAAATTTATATTTGTATGGCACTGATCATTCCATACAATAAAATATGAATTTTCCGTTTCTTAACTTATCTCAAGATTAATGTAAATCTACAATTTTTTATATTTAGAATTATCTTAAATATTGCCTGAAATTTTCTCAAATTTTAATTTGAAATTTTATTAAATATTGCCTTATATTTTCCTAAATTTTGTTCGATATTATCTCAAAATTTTCTAAATTTATATAGACGTTCTTAGTATTTTGAATTCTTTGAATTTTCTTATAACTTTACCTGATTTGACATTTATAAGTTAAATATCTTTATTTTAACGGACTGCAGCTGTTAATAAAATACATAGATATATTAACTTACCTGATTTTGACTTTCTTGTATGTGTATATATATATATATTTAGATAAGTATATATGTATACAAGTTTTGTATATAATAGTTTTTAAGTTTTCTCCTGATTTTGACGTGGCTCGAATGTGAGTGTTCGATGGAAAGAACCCACATTGTAATTAGCATGTTAAACATCAAATAAATGTTTTATGTTTGACATAAAGTATAGTGATTAGTTTTTGACAAAGAAGGAGGTGGCCGAGATAAAGGCGTTATATTGTCAAACTCTAGGATCCTATTTTTTGTTTAAATATGCTTTTTATAGTTTATAGTTTTTAAAAGTGATAGTTATGTGCCTGACTATCCAATCTCAGTCCTTAATTGAGACTTCATTCTGCTTTCTTTTATTAGAGATTAGGAGTTTGTTTCTGGCTGTATAGTCGAGATTTACAATTATTCTCAGGAATAAGTTCGTTCCTTTTCGTTTGTATTATCTTCAATAATACTTACCTGGTTCTGGCAGAAACCAAATTTACATTTTTAATTAAATGTAGCTTAAATAAGTAACTTTGTTACCCCTTTTGTAAATAGTTTAGGTTAGTTGAGTAGTTTATACTTAAGTTTTTTTTTGAAGAAAAGATCTGTTTCCAATCTTTTCTACCGTACGTAGGGGGGTATATAGCAGTAAAATATACTTCATTGAGTATTCAATATATTTTATGCTATATTTTAAATATAATACTTGATTATAACATAATATAATATTTATAATGTATAAATTGAGAGTATACTTTAAAATGCGAAGCAATAATATAAATACCATATTGGTAACGAGGTTCCCGCCATATTTTTAAATTAACAAATTAACGGATGCGGAAATACAGTCTTTACGATTCTGCGCAAGGCTTCTCCTTTCAGAAATTCTTTTTGCGAGTAGACATTTTGAACGAAGCATGTAGATTTTATATATTTAGATTTTATATATATCCGATGTGATAAACGTAAGTTATTTTTATTTTAAATCATTTATTAAATATCAAACTAACTTTTCTTTAATCTATTTTTAGATCAAACGCAAAAATGCGTAGTTAATAATACTTAACCTCACTTCCACATGAGAAAATCTCATGGTAAGCAAAACTTTCTTTATTTTATATTCAAGCGTTAATTACATTTATTTTTCTTTCAATTAGTTTAACCTCACGTTTAACCTCACGTTTAACCTCAAGTTTATCCTCCATCCTGGAACTATATTTTTATGACTACCTACAATATTATGGGATTTTAACCTACAAGTACCTGTGATGAGGCTATTGTAAACTCCAGGATGTCGTACAAAACATACCTACAACGAATATGGTGAGATCATTCTATTTTTATTATAAAACACGAAACTGCATATACAGTAAAAACCCTACTTATATATTTTGGTGACTTTTCATAATATGATATAATTTTGTTTATAAAAGGTAACTCTTTCTATTTTGAGCTCAAAATAAGTAACCGAATAAGTTTAAGTAATCTAAAATTTTGTACAATAATGCAATAAATATTATTTTTTCATTTATACCGTACAACTGATTTTTATTTGTATTTTTTTATAAATTTTTCATAATCTTTAGATAAATCAACATCAATCAAAATGCAAAATCATAAAAGTCTGATTTTTGTTTAAAAAAATCAACATCAACCTATCTAAAGATTAAAATGATTTTGCTTGGCTCCCAAATACCTTTTTATAGAAATACTGTGCAATCCTCCCATATAGCTCTAATCCGTTTATGCCCTAAAAGCAACTGACTAGCAGTCTAATAACTGACCCGGCACTATATGTTTTCGAAAGAAAATGTATGCTATAGAATATATAGCAAAATATTGTTAAAATACTCACGAATTTCTGTTTGATTTTTTTAATGGGGCGTTGGTTTACGTTAACAATGGTTTGGTTTGGTAGTTTGCTGGTTTGGTGTTTTTTTTTTAATGGGAGGCCTTGGTTTAAGTTAACAATGGTTTGGTTTGGTGGTTTGCTGGTTTGGTGTTTTTTTTTTAATGGGAGGCGTTGGTTTACGTTAATAATGATTTGGTTTGGTAGTTTGCTGGTTTCAGAATTTAGAAGGCGATATATTTTAAGAATCAAATGTTTATTAATGATAATACCGCAATTTTTTTTTTACGAAAATACTATTAAAAGCGAGTACTTTTAGCCAATTAAAAAAAAACTGTTAGCTCGCAAAGAAAAAAGTAGATATTTTTGTAAAATTCTGCAAAAGAATGTTACATAAGCTTAAAATAATTTTTGGCATACGTCAAAACAAAAATAAGCAAATCAGTGCGCATGCGCTGGATTCTTCTCATTACTGCGTTGAGTGAATCGTCGCGAAAATAATTTAAATTCAAGTTTATTAAATAAAAATTAGCCAGTAAAATCACGAAACCCAATAAAGGGTTCGTGAGCGTTTTCCCATTAAAAGCGGTAATTTTAACCTTGGCAAATGACCGATCATTTCATTTTGTGTCCCTTATCTTTCGAATCAGTATACATAGTATATAAAGCTTTATTTTACTCTCCATAGCCAGGCGTTAAAGAAAAATAAAACCATAACCCTATACCAAAATTATCATATACATAAATGACTGCAATACTCCAAAACGAACTTTTGAACAAGAAATAAAAAAGGTTTCTTTTTTTGGAAAAACGAAAAATGATTGTTTCTTTTTAACTATTATTTTTTCTGTTAAAAACGGTCTTTATTATATTATTCACAGCGCCTGCGATAGAATAATATTATATGGTAGTATCGAATTTTCAAATATTTTCAAAAATCGTCCTAGACAAAAAATTAGCAACTTTTTTTTTGTCCGTCTGTCCGTCTGTCTGTCAGATGTCACGATTGATTTTTGTGAACACGATAACTCAAGAACGAATAATCCGATCGACTTGAATATTTCAGGAAAAAACAAGTTTTACGAGGGGAAGATCCCTCCAAAAACAAAAAATTTATGGGGGTTAAACTTAAAAAAAAAATAAAAAAACTATAATTTCCAATTTTTTTTATTTTTTATTTGTTTTTCGAAAAAAGAAAATTTAAAAAAAGATGAAAATTTTTGAATTTTTTTTGTTTTTTTTTTATTTTTAATTTTTCCCGAAAAGAAATTAAAAAAAATCATTTTTTTTCTTTTTTAACTTGTTTTTTAAGAAAAATCTTTTTAGAAAAAAAAATGTTATTTTTTTTTTAATTATTTCTTTTTTAAGTATTTGGAAAAATATACCAATATACCAGGGCCCATTTCCGAACCAACCTTTATAGAAACTTTGTTTAATATTTTTGGATGTAAAATCACCTTTTGGCATGGCAGTTACTGATCTCCCTGTATACTGGTTTAATGAAATAATATTTTGGGAAGTAAAAAAGAGAAAACCCGCAATATATTATCCACTGAAAAGTATACTGTAGGATGCGAAGCAATAAATATCTTCACAGATTTTTTGTCACATTTAAATTGGGCGACAACAATCTTACACCTTGACTAATAATAAAATGGGCTTTTTTATGCAAATTTTAACAAATGGAAACAAAGGATGTTTTATTTAGAATAACGTAACCATGGAGTTGAAAAATTACCCTTTACCATAATATAGATCAAATAAGATTTAATCTTTTTAGCTTGAGGGCATATCCACAGCCTCGTATAACACGCATAGTACATAAGAATGCGATGCCGTGATTGGCTTGATGTGCCGTCATTTCTCTTGTAAGCCAATCACGGTATCGCATTCTTATGTACTATGCGTGTTATGCGAGGCTGTGGATATGCCTTAAGTTGTACGTCATTTAAACTAAAAAACACTAAAAACTAACTTAAAACCATTTTTTTCACACCTGCACAAAAAAACAGATTAGGTTTATGGCAATTCTTTAAATATATTTTTTTTTTGTTAAAAACCCGTTTGTGTTTTTGTTGAAAATGGTTCTAAATGGTTTGCGCCTGTAACCTCAATTTTCACCAAACAGACCTACAAACATACAGACCGACAGCGACATTTTTTTGCGGATTTTTTAAATTTTTTTTACCCCCACTTAACCTCCTTACCCCGCCCCAATTTTACCAAAAAAACTCCCACTTTACTTTGGATAAGGAACCATGTTCCAAATTTAAAGTCTTTAGCTCAAAACCTTCTCGAGTTATCGTCGTGGCAAATTTTCCAAACAGACCAACAGACAGATAGACAGAGATTTAAATTTTTTGCTTTACTCAAATGATCTTTTTTGGATATAAAACTTCGAGAAACGTAAAAAATCAACTCACGACTTTTATATTGAAAGGTATATTCTTACTTTAAATACACAGAAAAAACAAAAGAAGTTATTTACATAAATTGTAGAGAATTTAATAATGAACAAATATCTTGTTCATTTTTTGTTAAGCAACGAGCCAAAGCCGAGTTATAGACCAAAAACAAAACAAATGCGTTTTTGCACATAACTGTACAAAAAAAATCTGGCAGGGGCAGGGGCAAATTTGCATTTAAGCTTTTTAAACGAACCCCTTTAAATTACAAAAAAAAAAACAGGGATTGTGTATATCACTGCAAGGTCAAACTACCGTTCGACTGGGCTATAATGAGAAAAAAGCAAAACTAAATTTATATTAATCTTAAAGTGATTTTCCTGCAGAATTTTGCGCGAGTGAAGAATTGTATTCGCTGCACGTACCTGCCAAAGAACGAAACACATTTCTAAAATGCGGCAATTTATTATTGAAACAGGCCTAATAGGTATTCAGGGTTGAATTCAACAAGCCCTGAAGAGTTGTTATGCTTCGCATTTTATAATAAATTTATTACCATTTTTTTTAACCGACTTCCAAAAAGGAGGAGGTTATCCATTCGACGTGTGACTTTGTTTTTTCTTTATGTTTGTTCCCGCATAACTGTGGAACGAATGAACGGAATTTGATGAAACTTTTTGCAACTTAAAGAGGGCATTCATGAGGTGGTCCCGTTTTAATTTGACGCTCCTATAATGCCGGGTAAGCCGGATAATTAAGAAAAATCTAATCATTTGAACGCAATTTCACTTAAAACGGCTTAATTTGGTTCTGCTACCATCCAAATTTTTAGAGAAATATCGGATAACTCGGATAAGCCGGATAACTTGATTAAGGGGTCACTTAAATATTACGGCACACTGAAAATCTTTTAAATGCTGCTAAACTTGATTCTCTGGACATGTAATATTAAAATATCAAGAGAAAAAGATAAATATTGTGATTTTACCAAAAGGCGTTGATTGATTATTACTTAACGCTTAAAGTTTAACAAGATTTTCTAAAATAAAAATATTACTTTTATTTTTTAGAAATTTATTGACGTCACAACGCACTAACAGTGCGTTGTGACGTCAGCAGCTTGCCGAGATGGAAGCTTAGATGACGTTACAAATCTACAAGTGTGTATGTGTCTCTAAAAAGTAAAAAATAAAAACTTTTCAAAATAAAAAATGAACCGACTTTTTTTTCCAATAGATTAAGAGTTCTGTTTACTTAAAAACCAAATAAAGTTGTTCTTTTCTTGTTCTATTAAATGAAATTATATATTTTTTCTTGCTTTTTAGAACACTGGACGTAATGAAACACTTTTCTTCCAACGTTTCGGCTTTTATTGTACAGCCATTTTCGAGGATTTACAAAGAATTAAAATATAAATGTATAAATAAAAATTATGTAAAAATATTTGAACTTTTTAAAAAAATTTCAACTTGACAAAAGAAAAGAAATGTGTTTTTATTAAAAAAGTCCAGTCTTCTAAAAATTTATTTTATTTTTTTTTTCATTCTTAAATTATTGTGAAATTTAACAAAAGTTCTCTTAATTTTTTTTACCGTCAATAAAAAATGCTTAAAAACAGTCAATAATAAATGGGTTCACTAATTTTAATGGTTGCAAAGCCTTGACAACAGGTAGATTTTATGAAACCTTGCACTTAATTTGGTTGTGGATTTTTTTTATAATTAACATTCAAACAGAAACTACAAAAAAGTTTTTATAGATAAAAAATGTGACACGGGTATATTTTCTAGCCAGGTGGAAAAATAAGGAAATTTATCAAGATATCAAATTGACTTTTTCTGTATTTTTGGATCATATCCTTTTGTTTTTTTCTTTGTAGCTTTATCGGACTTTTTTTAAAAATGTAAAAATATATCAAAATTTATGAAAATCCCAATATCTCGGAAACTAAAAGTCCTACAATAAAAATTATCACATATGTTTTTGTAAAGAATTAAATATTTTATTTATAAAAAAAAACAATTGTCATACTAGTACTATAAATAATAAGTGAGATATTACTAAAAATTATAGTTTTTTTCCATTTTTCGTTTGGACTTTTTGCCTAGGGCAAGGGGGAAAAATGGACAAAACCATATTTAATGTGACGCAAATAGAAAAGGTCCTGAATCTTTTAAATCGGATATTTCGTTATAAGGTTTACATACAGACTTACAGACAGACATATATACTATTTTTAACG